>JACEGR010001590.1:0-160963 GCA_014170235.1 Listronotus bonariensis | reverse complement strand
GAAAAAGAAGTCTAAAAGCAATGACAAGGCGATCCTAGGCTACGGCTATGATACCAAGGAAGAATATGAAGGGTATAAAACAAGCACCAAAATTCATTTTACCTTTCTTGACAGCTTGGCGTACAAGAAAAAATATAAATGTACTAAATAAAAAGATAATTTTGTTATTGTTATACCTTACATTACATAAAAAAGTTGCAAAAGCTAACTTTCACTTTTGGTGTACAGGTGGTGCCTTTTTATTGACCTTGCAGGGTGCATAGGATTGCACAATCTCGGTTTTGATTTTTAAAACAAATTCAGTGGTAAGTAAGTCATGGCTAACTTGATTTGTTTTGGAAATACATACTGTTTTTTTAATTTCATCAATTTGGCTAGGCTTTTATAACCCGCTGTTATTATCGATAAAAAAAAAAATGAAGATTGGAATTTTTATGTAGAATTTAGTGCCGTATCTTGCGGGTTCTTCATATACTATATGCATAGCCCTATCACTCAATACTTTTCACTAAAATCAAACAATTGGCTTCTAGCTGTAGGGACTTTGTGTGTTTTTAGTAACACTGCGGGCAAAGCGGACCGGGCATAGTGGTCACTCTGTCCGTTTTGCCCGGACTTATTCAATAAGTATTAAGGTACATTATATTTCAATAATATATTAGGTATGTTCTTTACGTACCTATGAATTAAAGAACATTATGTAAATTAAATTTTCTATCAGATATGGTGTACAAATACTCCAGAACCACGAATCAAGCATCCTGGTCAGAGGAGGCTCTAACAATAGCCATCCAAGAACATAAAGATGGGACATGTGTTAGAGCTGTATCCAAAAAATATGGCATACCACGTACAACTTTACTTAGGCACATCAAATCTAATTCCACAGGGAAAAAATGAGGGCGATTTCGACCAGTTTTTTCTGAAACTCAGGAAAACGATTTATGCGTGTATTTGACGAAAATGGACCAGCTTTTTTATGGATTAAGCAGAAACGATTTTAAATCTTTGGCTTACGATTTCGCCAAGAAAAATAATGTATTATTTCCAGCCTCCTGGGAAAAGTACCGGTCAGCTGGAGATGAGTGGTTATTGGGGTTTCAGAACCGACATCCTGAAATTGTTTTAAGAGTACCAGAGCCAACTTCAGTTGCTCGAACCAGAGGATTCAACCGAACTCAGGTTTCAAGATTCTATGACCTACTCGAAGCCACTTACGCTAAGTACCATGTCGGTCCTGACGCAGTCTATAACATGGATGAGACTGGTGTGACGACGACAACAAATAAGCCCGCGAAAGTGTTTTCAATTCGAGGAAAAAAACAAGTTGGAGTTGTCTCTACTACAGAAAGAGGAAAACTGACCACTATAATATGTTACTGCAACGCGACGGGATCTTTCATCCCCCATTCATGATTTTTGCCCGAAAGAGAATGCAGGATCGGTTGAAAGACGGTTCTCCACCCGGTACAAAGGCAACTTGTACTCCTTCGGGATAGATTGATGGAGAAACATTTCTGAAGTGGCTTGAATTCTTCGTGGAACAAGTGCGACCTTCCGAAACCCAAAAAGTCATACTTGTGCTGGACAATCACAATTCACACAAATACTATCCAGCTTTAGGATATGCTACAGAGCATCACATTATAATGGTTTTAATTCCACCTCATACAACTACAGACTCCAGCCATTAGATTTGACTGTCTATGGACCTTTGAAAAAATATTTCGAGCAAGAGATTAATGTATATCAGAAACAGCACCCAGGGCGAATCATCAGTCAATATGAAGTAGCAAAGTTATTTGAGCAGCTTACCTCAAAACCGCCAGTTTACAGAACGGTGCAAAAGGTTTTTCTTCTTCCGGTATATGGCCATTTAACTCCTATCTGTTTGGGGACGAAGAATTTGCTCCATCGATGGCATATGATACTGGCGAACTCAATAGCGAGGCTACGAATCAAACTCCAAAGGCGATATGTTCCTCACTAACTCTAAAATCTGTTCCCGAACAAAAAATGATCAGACAAATCTTCCAGCTACAAAAGATGCAACCCTAGAAGCTATGGTGGGTCCAAGTAATGCTCAGATAGATAAAGCAACGTCTCGACCTTCGTATTTTTCTGAACCAGCTCAAGCTCGCTTCTCATCAACCCTAGAAGCTATCCTAGGTCCAAGTAATATTCAGACTTATTCAACCGCTTCTGAGCATTCGTGTTTTTTTAAGCCTGCTAAAGTTCTACCAACAACAGATGGTTGGTCCTCTTCTGATGAAGAATCGTTAGATAAAATACGAAAGAAGTTTATCTCAGAACGTCAAGAAAAAACTCCTGAAAAACCTTCCGTTGCCTGTGAAATAGTTCCTACCACCATCGAACAACATGACCTTATTAATTTTTCTCAAAAAAGGACGTGCTACTTTACACCCGAACTTGTGAGGCCGTTCCCTGCTATTGCTCCGAAAAAAACTGATGGGAAGCGGAAGTTGGGCAAAGCCGAAATACTGACCAGCACTCCAATTAAATCTGAACAATTAGAAAAATACCTGAATGCGAACAAACAGAAACCTACAAAAAAGGCAGAAAAGACAAAGAGAAATATCTCTAAGCTAGCTGAGAGCAAGCAAAATTATGACTGCCAAGTATGTGGAGAACCATATGAAGAGGTTGCAGGAAGGTCAGGAAAGCCGATAGAAGACTAGATCATGTGTAGTATTTGCCATAAATGGTGCCACGAGGCCTGCACTTCTTACGAGGGACAGGAATTCTATAAATGTGATTTCTGTCAATGAGTTTGAACTGTGGTCCTGTTTGCCCGAGAGCACTGTCCGCTTTAGACGTCCAACCCGGGCAAAATGGGAATTTGCAATGTTTTTGTTTAATTTCAGTTATTTTCTAGTTTAAGAAGAATTTGAGATTTTTTGCTCGTATTATAGTTTAACATTGTTAAACATTTTTTTTGCTATAGAGGCACTGTTTTTCTTTTGTATTTTTTTAAATAAACGTTTTTTTAATTTAAGTGGTTCTCTTTGCCCGGACGTCCCCTACCTTTTATTTTAAAGTAATATCAACAAAGCGGGGTTTTTAAATAAAACAACCCGCATTATTTATCACCAATCAAAAGATTTGCTTAAAAGCAGTAAGGAAATACCAGAATTGATATGAGTATTTAATTTGTCATAATTTTGGAATATTAGTGATCGTTAGGATTTCGATAATAAGGGGCATTTTTTAATACGTTTCCCTGTATGTTGTGTCATCATCAAAAAGACGTTTAAGAGAACTATGTCTACAAATTTTTAGATTCAGATGGTCGTATTTTCTACGTGAAATTCCCTAAACCTTTTTATTTACATTTTTTGAATATTAAGCGAGTTTCAAATGCCTGGGCAAATTGACAAAACTTAAAAAACAGTCTGTATCTTTAAAACGAATCAGGTTAGTTATGAGTTACTTTCACGACTGAGTTTGCTTTAAAAATCGAAATCGAAATAGTGCAATCAGATTTGTTCAATCTCTTTTAGTTTTGCTATATCCTGCAAGGCCATCGAAAAGGTGCCATTTGGTGCAATACGTATCAAACTGACACTTAAGAACAAACGAAATAATATAAAAATAAAAATCGGTGGTCTGCAAAGTCGGTTTACTGACGATAGTTGAACGTGACAACGTCGAAAGAATCATTACCTTTATCGCCGCAATTATCGTTGCTTTAAACAATTGACACCCCATTCACATTTCACTGCACGCTCACTCAAGTAGGTTAGAAACAGATGTCGAACGCTGCCGAACACAGAGATTGTGCCTCTTTGTTGCTTGTTCCGCGCTCTCGCTTGCATTTCAAGTCTGAAATGGAACGCGCGAGGTAACGCCGCATGAGTCATGTTTTTGATGCGTGCAGACGGGTACATCGAAATATAAGACGTTGTGACGTCAAAAAGATAAAATTATGCCGAAAATGCTTGTCCTAATATTATAAAAGTTAAACAAAGCAAATTAACCATGGCTAAACCCAAAGTAACATTTTTAATAAAAAAAAAACATAAAATTGCTCTGTTACACTTTTTCCTAGAAGGAACCTTATAAAAATAGCGCCTGAATTTAGGATTGGTTGTAAAGTAATAACAAGTACCAAATTAATTAATAAAAATGGTCATTCCAAAAAATATATGGCAAAATAATAACTAAAAGAATATTCTGACATTACGTTACTGGTCTATACCTTAGAAGTTTTTAATAGTTTTGGTTAATATTTAAACTGTAGAAAGTTTAATTTAAATCAAAATATTTACTTTGATAATAAAGGAAAATCTTAAATTCCATAATTTATTTTTAAACATTTTAACCTATTAATTTTTTTTTGTCTTTTTAAAGTAAAAAATAGATAAACAATATAATTAAAATATCCAACATACTTTAAAAATTTTACTTATGTAAAATTTCTTCTTAGTTCTTGTTAGTTCTGGTTAGTGGCATCAGTCCATTAGTATAGTACCCACTTATAAGTTACAAGATTTTGTGGATTTTTTCAAAAAAAAAAAAAAAATAGTATAAATTGTTAAAAAAAAATATATTCTTTACAGTTCAGCATAAATAAATATTATTTGCTATTTAAATTAATTATTGAATTGTGGATAAAGTGGTTATCGTACAATATAAAATTGTGCAGTATAACGATTATATGGTAAATATAAATCAATTACTTAAGAAATAGCATAAAATCTTTATAAAGTAAAACTAAATTGTATACTTTTAATTTTAGAAATGCCAAAAAGGTATAACAAAATTGTTTTTTCAAATTCTAACAATGCTTGTTACAGTAGAAAAATATATTTCCTATTTTAACAATGCTTGTTACAATAGAAAAATATTAAATTGTTAATATTTTGAAAACTATAAATTTTTGGTATAGATATCTATTTAAAAACTAACCCTTATATTTAATGATTAATAGGATTAGGTAAAAAAATACGGTGTTATATGGTATCTACTATTTTTTGAATTTATATGGTCATATTTCCAAAACTATAAAAGATAAATACATTAAATGTGGTATTTTTTAAACTTCTTTAAAATATCGTTGCAACGGTAATATAATACAGGGTGTTTCGTTAAAAAAATCCTGATGATAACCATATTTCCGAAACTATTTAGAATGGATATATTGAATGTTGTATTTCTTATAACTTTTAAGGATACCTTTCGACTGGTGATAAAATATACAGGGTGTAAAAAACCCAACATTGTGTTATATCTTTAAAAGGTATGTCTATGAGAAAAATGTAGGTACACCACTAAATTTTACGTAAAAATTAATACCCTGCAAGGTCAACGAAAAGGCGCCACCCTGTACATACATATATTTAACAGTGTGATCCAAATTACGTTTACAGCAACAAACTGTCAGTATTCTTTACTAGTAAATATATTTTATATTTACTACAGTAATAAAGCACCTTTTCTTCTTTGATAAATCACACACTGTTACACAAAGCTTCCGAAAATAGTGTAGTATCCACTAGCGTCATAGATGGTATGTCTTTAAACTAATATTCTTAAGTAAAACTATAATCGTTGTGCTACAATTTTTCACTTTACACTGCTCACACTATTTTTTCCGTGAAGTTTTGGAGAAATTTAAAGTACTGTGGTAGCGGCCCTAAGTTAACACAATTTTTTTTTATCAAATTTGAATAGTTCATGTCAAAATAAACTTAAAAACCGAGTTTTATAACAATTCAGGATGTCCCACCGAGAACTGCCGCGATCGGTTTCTCAAAAAGTAAGCTTTGGTACATTTTAAAAATATAAAGTCAGTGGTGGACATACCACTATAATATTTTGACAGCTCTACCACTTCCGGATATACCGGAAGTTAATGTCAAGTTCCTTATTTTAAATGGAACACCCTATATATAATTATTTTTTTAGATTTTGCTTAGAATTTAAAACATAATTTATGTATAATGTTCTATAACTAAGTCTAACCGTTTTTGACTTATTTTAAATTTTATGTCAAAAATGACGTTTGTAACCCATTACTTAACCATCAATTTCTTCTAAACAAAAGCCTTTAATATGAGTTGGGTTGGATTTCTTGTAGAAAAAGAACTCCTTTAGCAGACTGTATTGATATTATCACGATTAATAAATACAGAGTGGTCAAAAACAATCGTCTATTTAAAATAAGGAATATTTTAGTTGTATGTCCCCCACTGACTTTATAATGTTACCAAAATTTCAAAATTTTTCAAAGGGTACTTTTCGAGAAATGGATAGCAGCAGTTTCCGGTGGGACACCCTGTATTCAAAACGTGTAAAAAATTCTCGAAATACATTAAAAATATTTTTTTACATTGACACCCTGTATTTTCCTTATTGTCGAATTATAAATATGTAAATAGATTTTTGATATACCTAAGTATGTTTGGTTAACTTCAAATATTTTAAAAAGAATCTGTGGTTTCTCTGTATATCATTATTCAGCAGACACACTGGCGTAAATAATTTTATTTTCTGGGAGGGGTATTGGATATTTATATATACAGGGTATTTATTTACAAAGTAAAAAATAATTAAATTTAAAAAAATAAATTAATATAGGGGATAATAATATTGTCGTTTTTTTTTCAAATCATTTAACCATTTTATTTCTTTTAAAGCACATTTTACTAATACATACATACTAAACAAAACTTCATATTTTTTGACGTATTTCAAGTGGCTGTATTTTGCCTAAAAATGATCGCTCTGAAATTCTAAAAAAGCTTGAAGTTTTTATTTTTACGATAATGCGGTAAAAAAATATTAAAGTAACGGATACCACGCAATTCTAATAAACACCGATTTTTTTCCAAAAAAAGAACTAAAAAAAATTTGGAAAAAAATCCTTTTGATATTCATTAGGATTGCGCGGTACATGGTTGCTTGTAAAATGTTTTCATTGTAACACCATTAAAATAGAAAATTCAAACTTTAAAATGCTTTATTACGACGAGGAGGGGGAAAGAGGATTAAAGAAAAGTGTCAAAGTATTATAGGATGGGTGTACAAATGAAAATTTAATGTTAGTTAGGTCAAAGAGACCTTATGATTTGCAAGGCTTAGATAATAAGAAGAAAAAAATGTTATACAGGGTGTCTCCAAAAGGTCTGTACAAAATGCTACCACAAATTCCTTGGGCCAAAAATACAACGATCTGATGCAATTACCAGTCCAAAAGTTGACCATTTGGGAGATACAGGGTGTCAAAGTTGTTATTTTATTTTGGTTATTTTTAAATATTTTTTTACCGTTAAACATTTTTTGACCAAATTTGGTATTGGGAGGTCTTTTAGGGTTGGGAATCGAAAGCTGTCCATATGTAGAGGGAGTTACCTGCAGTACTTTGCTTTTATTAAAATACCATAACTTTTTGGTGCCTTGGTATAATATGACATTTATGAAAAAAATCTCCTCTAATTTTTGCCAAAAATGGTTTACCTGGTAAATATCGATACGAGCTACCGTTTATGAGATATTTCAGATTAAACGTTTTTACCATACAAAATAAATCCCTCACGCTTTATCTGGGCCACCTGGATTTTTCTCAAAGCTCTATAAAAAATGCAACCACAAACTCTTTGGGCCGAAATACAACGATCTAATGCAATTTATCTTAGTAAAAGTTTGCTGGTTTGCAAGATACACGGTGTCAAATTTTCCATTTATTTTTTTTTAACTTGGCCCAAGGAATTTAAGTTGCATTTTCTATAGAGCTTTGAGAAAAATTCGGGTAGCCCATATAAAGCGTGAGGGATTTAATTTATGTGGTATAAAACGTTTAATCTGAAATATTTTATAAACGGTGGCTCGTATAGATATTTACCAACAATAACATTTTTAGACAAAAATTATAGGTGAATTTTTTTAAAATAAAAGTCATATTATACCGAGGCACCAAAAAGTTATGGTATTTGAAAAAAGCAAGTTACTGCAGGTGGCTTCCTCTACATTTTATGGAAAAAATAAGGGGAGGTTTCGATTCCCAATCCTAAAATCTTCCCAATAACAAATTTGGTCTAGAAATGTTTAATGTTAAAGCATATATTTAAAAATAGCCAAAAAAATAAAAAAATTAAAAGTTTTACACCCTGTATCTCCCAACTTTTTGGACAAACGTAAATTGCATTAGATCGCTATATTTTAGCCCAAGGAATTTGTGGGAGCTTTTAGTACAGACCGGTATTAGAAACCGGTCTTTAAAACCGAAAACCACAACGGTTCTCAAAACCGAAAAAGGCTTTTCTAAACTTATACGACTGGTTTATATATGACTATTTTCAACCAGCATATTTAAAAATGTTTAATAATGTTAAAAAATACATTTTGATAAAAATAAATAATTTTTGTACTATATTAAAAAATGGGTTCTTAAAATTTATTTTGTTACATATGTTTTAAAATTGAAATCGAATTTAAAAAAGGTCTATATGAAAGTTGCTCATTTTTGTATATAGATTAAGATTCTAAATAAAAAAATTGGAGATAATACCATTAAATTTACCCCTTTATTTCAAACAATTCTCACTAGAAACATTTTCTTTTAAAATGCGCAGTTTTCTGGTTATTTGCCTGTCTAAGGTTAAATGAACCACCCTGTATAATCTGTCAACCAATATCCGATTTTACAAAATGAACGGTTTTTCTTTTTTAGATATAAACCGCAATCAACCAAAAACCTATTAATTGATATTCGAAGAACCGCTTTTCGATTTTGGTCCGATTATCCAAAAAACCGGTATTCAAAAACCGAATATCCGAAAAACCGGTATTTGAAAACCGCTTTTTAAAACCGGTCAACCGATATTCGAAAACCGGTTTTTCAAATCCGGTTAACCGGTATTCGAAAACCGGTTTTCAAATACCGGTTAACCGGTATTCGAAACCGGTTTTCGAATACCGGTTTTCGGTTTTGCCAAAACCGCGGTTAACCGAAAAACCGGTTTCGGTTGCCAGCCCTAGTAGAAATAGCTTGTCATAATATACAGACAGTATGTTCACGGATGGACTTTATAATAGCACATCATGTGGACCAAAAATTTTAATCTTTAAGAAACTCTTATATGGCAAATAATTTTGCTTAATAAAAAAAACAAGATTTACTTGGAAAAATATAATGTTTTGTCTAGTACCGGGATCAACTAACCAAAACTATGAAAATATGAAAATAGACTAAGAGAAAACTGCCTTTATTATAGTAATTTAGCAAATTGTTATACCAAAAAGGGTTTTTAAAGACGTAGTTTAAACAAAGAAATTTTAATTTTCGGTATCAATGTATTAAATAAAAGATAATTTTTGCACTGTTTTTACCTAAAATAAGAAAGTGGACACAATAAAATATACTTGTAACTATTTGACAAGCTGTGACATTGATTATATCGACTATTTCACTATACTCTGTTCACTATAAATTAAGAAAAACACCAGAACAAAAAATGTGCTTTATAGTTTAAAAAGTCAGTAACTATAGTTACACACAATAAAAAATGTATTTTATTGGTTTAAAACTACAGTAACCGGAGTTACTTAGGGGGCGTCCATAAATTACGTGAGGTGTTTTTTTCCATATTTTGGACCCCCTCGGTGAGATTAGGTGAGATTTTCTTTAACCCCCCTATCTCATCTCATGTGAGATTTATAATGGGAATACAAAAATCTCAATTTTTTGAACCGAAATTGATTTTGCTTTCAAAAAATATAGAAGAGCAAAAAAAGGTCCTTCATCCAAAAAGCAAAAAGCAACAATACATACATCACATTTTCCTGGGGGAAGCCTGTCCCAAAATTTATTTTTCTTTTCTTTTCTACCTACACAAAAATTACGTGAGATTTTCACAGACCCCCCTTCCCCCTCGTGAGATTTGGTAAGATTTTGCTCGACCCCTCCCCCTAAAATGTCTCACGTAATTTATGGACGCCCCCTTACTAGGTATTCATTATCAATTTATAGTGGCCAAAGTATAGAGTGTTTTACACTTAGCAACCTCCTATTTTCTACTGGTAAAACTCCTATCTGCACCTACCTTGATAAAAGCAACATGCTTGTATTACAACGAATATTTTCTTCCTATTAATTTTGACCAATAAAAAAAATGTTGTATTAAAATAAAATGTTTATTTAACTCAGGAAATAATCTTACCAAATATTCCTCGTGCATCTAATTTTTTCTGTGGTAAAATTGAAATACTCGTTTCTAAGTAATCTGTTTTAACAAATAGCATTTGCGAAAGTGGAAAAATTCTCCCCGATTATTTGCTTCCTATTAATTTTGACCAATCGCTATCAGAAATTGGTGTGTTAAATATAAATTTTAAGTGGTAAAATTACTTAACAACTGTCAACTTAGCTGTCAGCAGTTTTTAGGAAAAACATCGAAAAAAATTAATGCAAGTTTGACAAGTTGCAAGTTATATTGCTCCTGTGGAAAAATTGGAATATTCGTTTCTAAGTAACCTGTTTTAACAAGTAGCATTCGCAAAGTGGAAAAATCCTCGTCTTCTACTCAGATTTTTGAAAGTACGGTCGTTCATGCTATTTGTTAACAAAATTACTTAGAAACCTGTTTTTCCGAATTTTTACAGAAAAATTAAATGCACGTCCGATAAAACTTAGTAAGGTTAAAGTAAAAAAGCGAAAAAAAAGACTATTGTTGATTTATATGTAAATTAAAGGTTGTAGACTTACTTCTTTCTCGTGAAATAGTCGTATCGAACATCATTAGAGAAAAAAATTTTTAGGCAATAATTTCTCTTGTTTTATTAAAGTTTGTTGCTTTTTGGTAATTTTGTTCATGACATTTAATCAATACCACTCGACTGACGTCTCGTGTTTATGTTATAAATGTCATCCATAAAATTGCCAAGCAACAGACTTTCATACAATCTAAACATTTTGCTAGCAAAATTTTCTTTCTTATAATATTATACAGGGTGTTCGAAAAATACACGGCCAAATTTTAGGAGGTGATTCCTTATTGAAAAATATGAAAAAAGTTCCTATAAACATTGGGTCCGAAAATGCATAGTTTCCAAGATACAGGGTGTCCAACATTTAGGTTCAACATTCACCTTCTTTAATCTTCAGTTGACCTTCACTTTTTAATGTCATTAGATAGTCCTTAAAAAGTTAAGATAGGAAAGTAAAATTAATTTTGCTCTATCTTTAACTGTTTTTGCTCAGTAAATCGTCAAAAATCAAAAATTCCGTCCCAAGAAACATGCAATAAAGTGGTTTTTATTTTTTTCTCGAAAACGAAGCAAGATACAAAAAAATTTCAGAGTTAAAAAAGTTGTATTTTCAGTTGCTTATTCTAAAAAAAAATAAAAAAGTTACAAAAAGTCAGTGGCGTACATTTTTTACAATTATTTTCGATAAGATGTCCCGTGAGACGCCACTGAACTTAATAATTTTAATTTAATTATGCCTAACTTTGGCCCTTATTACTAGAAATACCACTGAAAAATTTCAAGAAAATCGGTTACAGGGTATTCAAGATAATTACAAAAAACCTATTTTATTTAAAAAGTTTAACACCCTGTATCTTGGAAACCATGCATTTTCGGACCCGTGTTTATAGGAACTTTTTTCATATTTTTCAATGAGGAATCACCTCCTAAAATTTGGCCGTGCATTTTTCAAACACCCTGTATAGGATTATTAAAAACCAGGTAAATAAGGTAAAAAGGTATAAATTATAAATAAAATAAATATGATACTTAAGTAAATAGTTTGTTGATTCCATGTTAAATTTAGATATTGGCAGTTTCCTTTTGGTCTATTTTTACATTTAGTATTTTTGGGGTCCCTGTGCATAACGCACATTTCTCAAAGTAAAACTTGTTTTTTTTAAACAAAATCATTTGTCACACAGACTTTCTTAAACATTAATTTTTTGGTCATATATGGCAGTGGCGTAGCTGCTATGGGGCTACGAACCCCGCCAACGTCCAAAGTGTGGCATAAAGTATAAATAAAGGGTGTAGTAAAAATTTGTCCGACATTTAAAACAAAAAGGTCTTTTAAATTTTTACTTATAAAGCAAAATTGTAATATGTAGACCGTTTTTTTGGAGTATGTCAAGTAGGATAGAAAGCATTATAAACGGTAGGTATACTTAGTTCAGGACCGCCTAACCAGAACTTCTTAGAATACCAGCCATATTAGGCCTCGTTGATATCGATAAGAAAAGGACAGCCGGGAAGTAATCTCGAAAGCACCCAGTGTAGCCAATAACAAAAAAAAAAAGAAAAAACAAAAAAAATATAACACATAAATTATTTCATTTATTTAGGTGTGTTTCAATAAAAACCCTTCACTGCACTTATATAAACATTAGAGATGTTAATCAATCGATCAATAATTTACATACAATAGGTTGTCGTCATTTCCATTAAAGCCGCCATTTTGTCGACTGTAGACTTTACGAAATTACTTGGCAGTTTGCTACATAGTGAATAATTAGTAGACTTTCATTCTGCAGTTAAATACATTTAATTTCAATTATATATAAAAATAAAACACTCTTCCAAAATTTTTACACAACTATGAAAAAAGAACAAACAGCAGTGGTAAGTAAATCACATAGTTAACAGCACTCCAATATTAAGTTAGCGATGACGAAAAAAACTGCAAAAGCGGTCTTAACGGCACTAAAGATCAGCGTTATAAAACTCCAGTCTTGTCTCTTCATATATCTAAATACAACTAAAGTTATCGTGGTGTTTAGGAAAAAGATTATTCTATCTTGTGAATGATTATTAAAAAGTCCAGATAATCGGAGATAGGTAGAATATCTAACAGTCAGTTTAGATCAGTTCCATATCTACCCTGTAATAAAGAGAAATGTGTCGGGTCGTTTAAATTATATCAAATATGTAAACAGCTGTGTTCGTTGCAGTTAGTGTAAAGCATTAAAGTCAAACAAAGATAACAGGGAACATACTCTGTAGTAATGCAAATTTTAAGACCTAAGTAAGGCTTATTCATCAAATTTTAGCGGTTTTTAAATGAATTTTTTATAACAGGAATTTTGGTTGAAGGACGTGTTCAAGGAGTAGTGCGACCATTAAAGTCTCCAAAGGCGTCGACACATCGATATCAAAAACTTTTTAATATTAATTTTACTAAAAAAGTTGTTCCATATAAAAAGTTCTGAATGGTCTAAAACCTAAAATACAATCATCAAATATACTTTTTTCACTTCTACATGAGGTATGTTAACAAATATGAGCTTCACTCAAGAGTAATGTTCCGGTAATTTTGACAATATCGAAAATTAATATTTAAAAAGAGTTTTTAAAGGGATTTTTTTTATTTGATAATGAAGAAAATTTAAGTATGTGCATAGTTTATACTTATTTCAAAATGTAAAGTGAACAGACAACCTAAGAAATGTCAAAACATGTCAATTGGTAAGAAGTACTGGGTGATTGGCGCCCTGGTGCAAAAAATTATTGGCCCTAAAACAAAATAAGGGATACTATTTTTGAAGAGCAAAAAAAGGTCCCCACTTTAATTATTTTTTTTTACATTTTATTTTCTTTCAACATTGCCTTGCCATTGCTTACAAGTGATAGAACTTAATCGAAGTGAAACTGATCACGACTCGAAAGAATACCACTGGATCCTGTGAGTAAGCAATTAGAAAAAAACACGAAAGAAGAACTTCCTCTTGGGGAGCTTCCTTTATATTCTTCACGTCGAAAATAACGTCCTTTGCATGAAATTTCTGGTAATTGTCTAGAAAGTTGCGGCAACACCGATGATTTTTAAACTTTAAAATTAATTTAACTTGTGTGTTTACTATACGCCGCCTGCTTTTAGTTTAAAATTGTTGATATAACACTAAACTGGACACAATGTTTTATAAACTCCCATTAAAAACCTGTTTTTTTATTTATTTTACACCTTTTTCGTAATTATTTGCAAATCTTATAATCCTAAAGGCCGCCCCTAGAGGAAAATACAAATTAAGGTATACAATCTTTAAAGAGCCAAAAATAGAACCTCCCTTTAAAATAACACTGTTTTCAAATTCAAAAACCGTATTTCTTAAATCAGCGTTTCTTAATCTGTGGTACCCAGACCCTAAGGGTCCGCGGGAATATGTTAGGGGTCCGCGATCTTATCTACGGACGTTTAAATTAATAAATAACTGTCAGCGATCACGTACGCATCGGTAAGTACATCCATACATTGTTCTAATTTAATTTGTTTCTTATTAAGGGGGTCCTTGAAATTGTGCTTGATTTTTAGGGGTCCGGGGACTGACAACGGGTATATTATTATTTCTCTGATAGTGACATTTCAAGGTAATTAAAACCAAAATATTATTTTCTTTTTACCGTTAATGAGTATACCAACACCAGCAATAATTGACGGATAGTGCATTTTACATTTTTGATGTTAAATTTAATAAGAGGTCACAAGTTGCTGCATTTGAAAAACCTATTTGATTATAAATATTCAGTTTATCAGACACCTTGGATGTGTAAGATTACTGTCAATTAAATAAGTTTGGCAAAATATTTTTTATTACATTTTTGTATCTTCTACAGAGGCGAAGTTGTTTTGTGTATAAATGGAGTTGGGACACTCTGTATATTTTCAGCATGCGATCAACAAAAATATCTAAACAACAAATATATGTATTGCTTTAAAAAGTCAGTGGTTGAAATAAAAATGATTTTACTGACCATCTGAATTAACCGGAATATTCTAAGATTTTAAAGTATTTTCTGCTAAATACATTTAACCCAAAGTTTTTGCGCATTTTTTTATATTATATTTTAATTTAATATTAAAAATAAATATAAAAATGTAATTTTTTACTTTAATTCAACTTAATTTTAGAATTAAAATAAGAATATTCCAGACTAACACAATAAAACTGAAACAAATGGAAATACATAATATTTAAATCTTGGTTTGAATGAAATAACATAAAAGTAAATTATTCATTTAGGCTAATTAATTAATTTTTAGTACATAAAATATCAAATATAAAATAGGCATATATAAAAATATCAAAAATTCAATTCATTTTTATAGAAATTTTAAAACTGTTACACTAGTAAATTATTCCTTGCTTTCGTATTCTAAAATTGCATAAAACTGACAAACCATTTGTTTGTTATATTTTAATTTGTTAATAACACCACTATCAATAAGTTTATTAAAACTAGTTTTTAGTATTTAAAGGAAAAAAATAACAATCTAAAAGATCTAAATTAAAACATATTTGTTGATGTGTTTAATTTGGATGGATCTTGTTTTTTAGCAATAACTAAAAAGAAAATAAATCATTAAGTCTAATTAAATATTTTATAAAATTAAAATAATAAATATAATATAAAAGCGTTCAATAATAGCAGGTAACCCATTTTTTATAGAACTGTTTAAAAACTGTCACAATATAAAATTAATGAATTCTTGTTGTATAGCTTAATATTTAACTGCCAGTAATATATCCAAAATGAATGTCAACAACAAAAAACTGTTATTGTGTTTTTATTAAATTAAGCAAACAGAAAATAAAATATAATAAAATTGAAATAAATTAAAACTCATTATATTTAATAAGTGTTTTTGGTTGATAATGACTTATAAGTAGATACATTCTTTTGAAAAATCAGTAAAATTTTAGACCTAAAAGTGGCAAATGGAAAATATTAATACATTGAAATTAAAGAGAGTCGGAAATTTCTCGATGAGAATATTTTAAAAAGTGATACACATTTTAAACACTGGTAATTCATGTTTGGTAGATGTGTTTAAACTGACCATTTTACACCGTTACAATAAAATATTTAACTCACTTTAATTTTATATTCCAAATTGGTATTAAAAATGAACACGAAACCATTGTTAAAAATACTAATATTAACCACTTCCAGAAAAATTAACATTTTTAAAAGATAAAGCGGTAGCAAGCTGCTAGAAAACACAAGCTAACACTGATTAAAAAGTTAAACAGGTCTTGTGGGGTAGTAGTAGATTATAATGTTGACAATATTTTGATAAATTTTATTATACCGAGATACAGTATCTACCTTATTATTATAAGGTTAAGGCCGAATAGATAATATTAATAATATTTATAAAGGAATCTCCTATGCATAGTGCTGCACAAATCCAAAATGTGGAAAGAAAAAGTCCAAAAATCAGTTATCGTTTTAAATTTATGGAAAATGTGTACGTGTGCTTGACGGCATCCATTTTGTTGTTTGTCATGTGAGATGGCGCTGTTACGTACCTATATGTTACACACACCTGAAACCTAAAATAACATGGCATTTTGCTCCTGGGTGTTCACGTATAAAGATTACATTATCAGAACTTATCTCCTGTTAGTGTGTAGTTGTCAATAAAATCGAAGGTATGTTGATTTGTATTATTATTACTATATATTAAGTTAGTTTTTGGGCTTTTTATATCCTTTTAGAAATAAAATAACTGGTCCTAAGAAATAAGACTTAAAGATTGTAAAACCGCGAAGAAGCGCTACGTACTCTTACTTTGTTTAAATGAAGCAGATGCTTGGCTTGACAAAAAATGTTTTTAATATTACAAAAATATTTTTTAAAATTGCACTTTAAAATAATTGCTAACGATTAGAAAAACGCGTTTTTATTAAAAAAAAAGGTTGTGTTATTTTTTTAATAAAAACGCGATTTAAAATAAAATTAAAACAACTTTTAAAAATAAAATAGCTTATTGCTTAGAGTCTAAGAACCGAATAGAAAGGGATATTTTCCCATATGCTAACCAGATCGCCATGGGGTTGTCTTAAAAATAATTGTCGAGACTATAATGAAATAAAAAAATATAGTCACCCTGTATATTTTCAATTTTTATTTTTTGGTTTTATATGACAGCACTAGATTAGTATAACTTATTTTTTTCTTTAATTTTTTTAATAGAGCAGTAAACTTTTTAAAAGTTTTAGCTTTAAAAAACTATTTTAGTAGCTACATTCTGTTATTTAAAATTACAAAAATATTTTATTAACTAGAAATAGTACGTATTTAAAAGAAACATTTTTTATTTGGTAAAAAGATGGGTGAAGATTGCTTCCTTTTCGGATCTCGTAGTAAAAAACTTTCATGCTGTAAAATTTATAAAAAAAAAAATTCATCAAAGAACCATTTATTGTTGAACTTTTCGTAACATCTGTTTAAATTGTCAAAATATTATCCTAAGCTAAATTTTACTACTTTATATTGCTAAATATTAACAGAAAAATATAAATGATTAAAAATATTTTTATTAGAATTTAAAGAAAGGTACTTTATATCCGTTTTAGCAATACCATTAAAACGCAGTGCCCCAACTAAATTTTTTTTTGTTAAAATATTGGAAATATTTAATTTAAGATGCAGACAATTCCAACATTTTCTAACTTTTTCATAATGTTTAGTTGGTTTTAAATTATAAAAAGATATTTATATGAAAAACAATTGTGTATAACGGACAAAGGGATCCTTTAAACAACAAATAATTGATGATCTTTTTTTGTTTTTATTATTTTTAAAGACAGAAAAAGATTCCAGATAACATGGTTTTAAAATTTAAATTTATGTAAAGTAAAAGTGTACATAATACACAAGACAACTATACCATTTACTAAAAGCAAGCATGAACATATTTGTTAATTGACTAAGGAGGCCACATGCTCAAAAAAAATAAATAAATAAAATAAGTAAAACAGTTTGGGTAAAAAATTTAATTTGTTTCCCAAAATATTTTAACATGTTTTAAGGTAGAAGTAATGCTAATATTTATAGGGACAGAAGTATGTAGGAATAAATAATAATAATAAAAAGTTTATTTTTTTGGGACTTAAGGCTTATTAATGACAAAAAAAAAAGAAGTAAATAACTTATTAGATCCTACTACTGTGTAGAAATATGATGAATAAATTAATTATCGATGTGGTACAAAAATTATTATAAAAATATTGTCAAATTAATAAAAAAATAAAAGAAATAAAAACGTAATAAATATTAAAAAGAAAGAAACATAATACTATAAATTAATTGCATTGATAAGATAAACAAATTGTTGCATTTGCAATACTTTTTACCCCGCCATTAATCCCCTATTTATGAGTAGCAATTTTTTGAAAAATAATCATTATTGACACATACATACACAGATATACTATCTATGTATTTAACATATTTTTTAAACTTTTATTAAAAACAATTATATTTGGATTTTACAATAGCTACACATAAGTGCAGTTAATTAATTAATTATTTGTTGGTAGATAGATATATTTTTTACGAAGACGGTATGATAATAATATTAGTTTCACTTGTTCCTGGGTATACCTGTTATCCTTACGTTTATATCATGCAAAAATATTTATTAAAGATAAAGTAAGATTATGATAATCACGGTGAAGCCCAGATAATATTTTGTAAAACTAAACAATTATTTTTTTGATTTTTCAATATTTATTATCTTTTTATCAACAATAACAAGATTATTAACAGTTTTTGAGTCAAAACTTCTGATATATTGGGCATAATTTTAAATATACCGTTAGAATACCAGCGTAGTTTGTCCAGAACAACTTTTCTTTTTTAAATTTACTTTATTTTACTTAAGGTTTTTTATTCACCTTTATATAGTGTTTTTCGTAATTGCGGTAAGAAAATTTAAGGGCGTATTTCTGAGACAATTTTATTCAAAAGAGTTCAAATCTACATGGGTTTTCATATTTTTTAATCTTAAGATACAGGGAGAAACTTTTCAAAAAACTTGAAACTTTCGAAAACACTTTTTACATAATAAAATTTGTTAGACTAAATAGAAAAAAAGTCCAAAATTGTGTTGTCCAGGAATATATTATAGCAGATTTATTTTGAAAAACTAAGGAAGCTACTTAGAAATGTTAAAAAACATACAACAAGTTGTATTTTTAGATGTTTCATCCAAAATAAGATAAAAGTCGCCACTGGTCTAACTTATTAAAATTAAGTTAGGGCTAAACTAACCTCACATCTAAATTTTATTAGAATGTAATTAAAAATATTTAAGATATCATTAAAAGAACCTTTATTTTTTTAATTTAACACCCTGTATCTTGAAAATAAAGCATTTAGGGCCCTATGATTCTGTTTTTCTAATCTTACAAAAAATATTTGGGTAGTTTAAATGATTTTACTTTGTAGGTCGAGTGGTATACGGGTAGATTATTTCCTGAAAAACTCACATTAAAGCCAACAACACAGAATTTTACTGATAATAAAGTTTGCCATTTTCTTTAAATTTCGACTAGTTTGGATGACAGAAACTTATTCGCGGTTAAACAACCACATGTGGTTAATTTACTTATCTAAACAAAATTTTTCGAAAAATGGTGGTTTTTGATTGATTTATATTCTATTGAGGGAAATAATCAGCATTAAACGTTTTAAAATGGCATATATTTTATACAGGCGTGGAAACGAACTCGCCGATCATAGGAAATTAAAGGCATAGGAAATATTCCTGGTAGAATGTGGTTTGTTCGTGTTGGCCGGAAGCCCCTGATCTCGTTCCGTTTGAATTGGCGCGCTAGTTGCAGCGGTGAATTGTAAACGAGTACATGGCAAACAAATTGGGGGATTGCGTTTATTGCCTGTTGTCGAAGATTTGGTTTCCAGACCGGTATCTTATACACCTATTTATTTATCCATTTTAGCACAACTAAAGGGTTTTTCAAAAAAATGCAGTAGCTATCCTATCTAATTTGGGCTAAAATATGGGATATCGGTCTTTTTTTATTCTGATGACAGCTCAAAAGGTCCCGGTTAATGCTATGCAACCATTATTAATTCTTTTTATAAAATTTGATTTAAAAAGGTATAAAATTTGATGTTTTATTATCATAACTATTATTTATAATTTCACCTACTCTTTAACGATACGATTTTTAAAAAGCTAATGGGTTTTTTTGGCACAATGGGCGCGGACTAAGAACTTACCACGGAATATGGTTGGTTGTTTTAATTGCTGAATCAATGTTTTTGGAATTTTATTTTGTTTGACGCTTTAACGCCTATTATACAAAAGTAAATAATTAAAAAATACTATAGAGGAAAGTGACTAAATATAGAATAGTATCCCTAATATGGAATAACGGCAATTCTCTTAAACGAAATCTCACACATGCAATTAGGAGGATTTGTCTCTTTTTTCTATGCCCATTAGCGAGTAGAAGTTGTAACCCGCCAGTAGAGCAAGCCTTTCATCGCTGTAGAAGTGTTTTGTATTTTTGCTTTCTCATAACTAAGAAAGAACATTTATGCAAGTTGTATATTTTACATATTTTGCTGATTTTATGAGATTGGGAATTACACATACAACAGTATCTCGTGTGGTTTACCGTTTTAGAGAAACCGGAGATTACAACAGACGTCCCGGACAAGGAAGGTCTCGAATAACAACACCTATTCAGAATCGTTTTATTAAATTGCGTGCATTGAGAGAACGATTTACTAACTTAAGAAATATTTTAACGCAACTTAGAGTACCTAGTTCATAATATACAGTAAAGTATTGAAACGTCTTAAGCCGGTCCCAGACACTTACGAAGCTTCGCACTTCGCCGTAGTAAGAAGTTTTTTCCAGCGACTGTCGGTAAACTAGTCGACAATAAAGTACGCGAAGTTCGGCGAAGTGGCTTCGGTAGCAGCTCCCAGACGCTTCGCTGTTGCTTCGATGCAATGATGTCTGATCAGTGCAGTATGGTATTTTTCAAGGTATAAGAAACGGACCTGACGTGAGGCGGCCTAATGCCATGCAATAAAGCTATAAAAGTATTGGCCGTGACAGGGTCGGTTCTCTCTACCTGATGACTTTATACCTGATAAATCCCTTTTTGTGGCCGAGTTGGGCGATGCCCTATTATATATTTTCTGAAATATTGTCAGTTATTATTATTAAAGTCTAGAGCGAAAGTGTTTTTGAAGATGTCCAGTGCCAAAACCGTTTCAGGCAATAGCCGAAAGTGTTTGCCTGTCAAGGCAAAAGTAATTGTTAAAAGTGTTTATTTAAAGTTAGTAGAGCAAGGCCACGAAAAACATTTTTCATTAAAGGAAACATCAACTTTAACCGGCGTTCCTCAAAGTACAGTGTGGAAAATTGTGAATAATACTATTAAGCCTAGAAAAATGCGAAGAGACAGTGGTGCACCTAAATCTGTTGATGTATGCAATGAAGATCTAATCCGCCGGAAAATTTATCAGATGTACGAAGAGCAGAAAGTTCCAACATTATTATCGCTCTCAGCGAGGCTATCCGAGGATGATTGCGGCATAAGTTGTTCTACTACAACGTTGTGGCGCACTCTACGTCGTCTGGGGTTTTTATTTAAAAAAATAGACAAACGGCAAGTTATAATGGAATCACACCGCTTGCAACAACTTAGAATAGAATTTATGGAAAAAATAAGTAAGGCTAGATCGGAAAATCGAACGATAATATACCTAGATGAGACATGGTATGATACCCATGACACACCAAGTAAAGGATGGACTGATAAATCAAAAAACTGTCACACTAAAGCTCCGTCAAATAAAGGCAAAAGAATAACAATTCTTCATGCGGGGTCAGAAAACGACTGGGTACCAAATTGTTTATTCTTGGCAGCCAAAAACATTTCAGATTCCAGCTTAGATTACCACTGCGATACAACTGCTGAAGTTTTTGAGGACTGGTTTCAAAACAAATTATTACCGAATATACCACCAAAGAGCAGTATTGTGATAGATAATGCATCCTACCATAGTCGCCAGTTGAATAAAGTGCCAAGTTCCACCAGCAGAAAAAAGGAAATACAAGACTTTTTGTTCGACCGTGACATTTATTTCCATAAAAGTTATAATGTTAAACAATTGTTAGAGGTTTTAAAATGTTACAATTTCAAAAAGAATACGTTTGCGATAATATTGCAGAGGCAGCAGGTCACGAAATAATTCGGCTTCCGCCATATTACTGCATTTTCAATCCCCATCGAGTTGATATGGCATCAACTTAAGTCTAATATACGCGCGCACAATAATACACCAACTTTAAATCTTAGTGTAATTATACTGATAAAAAGAAATCGAACGTGTAACCGCTGAAAATTGGAGGAACTGTACTGAACACGTTAAAAAAATTGAAAATTGTTATCGCTCTATGTATATGAATATAAATAGTCTAGAACCTGTAAAAAGAATGATTATTAATTTGGAAGATAGTAGTGATAGCGAAATTGATTTAGAGTAAGATATGGGTGTGTTTTATTTTGTTCTTAAATGTAAGTATTATTTACTGTTAAAAAATTGTAGTACTACCTACTGTAAATTTTGGTTTGTTTATTTAATTTGTATAATGTATGTATATATAATGTAAGTACTATTTACTGTTAAAATATAGTGTCACTGTAAATTTTGGTTTATTTAGTTCCCAACCAACTTTAAAATATTAAAAATAAAGAATAATTAATAAAATAAAAGAAAACATATTTTCCTTAGTGCTTTAACTTCTTCATCGGGTATAGTACGGCCCTGCACGGTAAACCCGAGAAGATTTATGGTTTTATTGCATTCCACGCCTAAGTCAAGTCAAGTCAGTTTCTTATACCTTGAAAAATACTATACCAATTTGTGCTTGAGAATTGAATAATAAAGTGGAACAGCGATTAGGTAAATCAATTTTTGGATCTCTATCAAAAAGAGGAGATACTTTGGAATCCTAAAGATCCAAATCAGAAAAACCGAAATTTGATTTAAGATGTGTGGCAAAAAGACTTATTGATGGCATATTCCGCCAGCAACTAAGCAAAGTAAAGACTAGTATAAAATCAGGTGCTGTGGTTGAGGGAAGATTCTGCAACAAAAAATATAAAAAAATCCTATGAAGGCATACTTACTTAAATGTCCCAAATAGCTTATTTTTTAAATTACAGAAGGGCGTTTAAATTTTAAGAAAATTATCGTTTTTTTTTATAAGGTTAAAGTCAATTAAGATACACCGAACGCAAAGCGATGCAAATATCTCTTTCACAGGACCTTCATTTAATATTGGATTGGGGCGCCAAAAATCTCGTCCATTTTAATGCATCCAAAACACAATCATGTTCCTTGTCGCAAAAGAGTCATCAAATACTTTTCCTTTACTTATGAGCGGCCAAGTTTTGCAGGGCAAAGACACCTTTAATCTTGGGGACCTCACATTTGAGAATAACTTTAAGTGGCATAAACACATTATCTATAGCCGCTGCAGTTTGAAAAAACCTTGGATTTTTCTTTTGAGCCAAAAAGTATTTTTCCTCTTCTAATTTATACACTTTGTATGTGTCCCAAATTGGACCTCCCTTTGAAATATTGTTCTCATATCTGGGGCATGGGGTTTCCCACAACCCTTAGCATTCTTGATTCCACTCAAAGAAGAGCTGTTCGCCTCATTAACGATCCTTCACTCACAGAAAGGCTTCCCTCACTTGCTCATCGTCGGGCTGTGGGAGATTTATTGCTTTTTTATAGGTACTTCGATGGCTTCTGCTCTGAAGAATCGTCTAGTATAATTCCTCCACTTACGGTTCCCAATAAAAAAGTTGTGGTTCCGCACGTATGTATCCCTGTACGGTCCAACTGGACAGGCCCCGAACTTTCCACTTTGTTGGTTTTTTTCTCCCTAGAGTTTTTAGAATGTGGAACCTGCTGCCTGCAGAGAGGTCTTACCTTCATACCCAAATCTTCAAGTATTTAAGTCCCGTGTCAACAAACTTCCTCTTACCTCGCTTCAGACACCCACGGTACGTTGGTATTTAGGCTTTTAGCCTTCGTGGATTGTCCAATGATAAATAAAATAAGAACCATAATGAACTGACCTCCACGTAGTCCAGATCTTAAACCCGATAGAGCATCTGTGGGATATCCTGAGTAGAAGACTAAGACAACAGCAGCCCCTCCAGCAGCAAATTGTAAATTTAATTTTCAGCATTCTCCGCCGATGTAAAGCTGTAGTAAAAAGTAGGAAGGCAACACACGCGATTAATACGTTTTAATGGTTTTAATTTTATAATTATTTTATCTTTATAAAAATGTAACCTCAATCCCAAAAACGTTTTTTTTTTAATATTTAACACACCGTAGTTCAAAAACTAAGACGTTTAGGACATATGTTTATATAAAGTTGTTTTTTTATTTTCTGTTGAAGAATCGCCCCGTAAAGCTTGTCGGTTGAGTTACTGGACACCCTGTATGTATGTAGGTAATTTGATTGAAATTGATGAAAACTTTGATGTCTATTGGTGCCTAAACGGTGTGGTTTATCGACATTAATAAAGAGTACCCTATTTTTTAAGTTTTTGATCGTCTATAAATTGGCGCCCCCAGCTTTGCGATATATGTCAAAAAAAAGTTATAATGTAAATAAAGTTTTAGGTAAAGTGCCCTCTGGCGGTATTTAAAAAAAGTACTTTAGAATCTGCAAAGCTAGATTTGTGTGCCGAATATCAACTGGATTGGTTAAAAAATAAATGCAATATGGCAAAAAAACCAAAATAAAAATTAAACTTTGATAACTCGAAAACGAATGACATTTTACAACAATTTATATGAAGCTCTACCCTTATTTTGTCAAGTAGAATCACCTCCTTAAGTTTCGTGATCCATTTTTGAATCACCCTGTATATTAAATATAGCATTAAACAAGGATTGCTACAGGGTTGTTTAAAAAATTATGGTCAAGGCTATATTTAAATTTAAAAAGTAACATTAAAATTTTTGACACATCCTGTTTATTAGCAACCCCTATTTTTTAAAATATGTTCTTAAGCTAGTGAATAAAATATATATTTTTAAATATTACAAGACAATGTACCAAAAAATTGTAAAAGTGAAAATTAAAAAAATTTCCATGGCTTTATTTATAAAATTGGAGTAACAAAATTAAGTGATATATTTAGTTGTGTCATGTAGAAGAAACAAATTTTTACCATTTTTTTTAGGCAACCCTATGTCGATACGAGTACCTTTGTTTAAATATTATTTTTCCTATAAAACAATTTTTCTCCGGTAAACAGATGGGCAAAGGTCGTTTCCTGTTTGAATTTTAGATTATTATTTTTATTGAAATCTAAAAAAGTTAATATATCATCATATGCTAAAGGATTAAAAGTTATTATACATTTAAAAAATTTAATCTTATTACAGATGACATCCAATTCATATAATTTTTGATGGTTTAATAAACACTGTTAAAAGACATGGTAAAAGTTTACATTAAGTTTAAGTCGCAAACAAAATCTAAAAATGGAAATTATGTTACGAAAAATTTACACTATTTATTGCACCCGTAAAGTACGAGGCCCATGAGTAAATTCTCCATGGAAAATATGTTTTTATTGTATACAGTTATATTATTTGTAGAGGTTTAAAAATACTGAATATCCTTCGTAACACTTAAAACACCTATTTGTTTAACTTTGTTTGCTTAGTCTCGGTAAATACCAAGTTTGTTACAATAATACTTTTTATTTTATTATATAGAGGCAATATAACGTTACGTTTTTCATGTCACTTATAAGTACTTCACTTTTATTGATTAGGATTCGACGTGCAATCAAAATTAATTTTTGGTGATTAAGCCAATAATTATCTTAAATTTTAGATATTAATTAAAAAATGTGGATTAAATAAGGCTAATTTCAAATAAGTTTCATTGACATAGCAACTATCTAGCAAACACTATTTGCCGGAAATATAGATTTTTCATATTGACATTGATGGTAAAGCATTGGCAATTGGTGGCAATAATTTGCCAACATCTAATACACATTAAAAAGTCAGCCCTACATAAACACTCAATCGCCAATAAATTTAACATGCAGGCGTGTTGCCGGCAAGCATAGAAAAATGGCGGCATACGAATCCTGATTAATAAAGCATGACTTTTTGTTGCAAGCAAATAAATATTGTATTTTTAGGAGCAAACCTTCAACGCATACTTATACTTTTCAAACCATATTAATACCATAGGCATTTAACTAACATTGGAGCAATTTTTTTATCTATTTTATTTATAATGGCAGCTAAACAACATTATTTTATGTTTTTTTACATAATTTAAAGGAAATGGCCGTTTCATAACATTTTATTGTTACAAATCATGCAAACAAAAATTAAGTCAAACAAAAGGTTTATTATGTAATTTTGGGAGAACACAAATAAAATGATGGTAAAATTAGCTAGGTTAATTTTGAACGAAGAAATTCAAATTTCCCGCTTAGCCGAAATCCAAGATTGGACAATTTTGACAGATAAAAAAATCACTTTTGACCGCTTTGTGCAATCGTTTTCCGAAAGATCCTCTTTGTTTTCTACGTGGTTTTCTAGCTTTTTAATTTCTTTCTTAAAGCAAAAAGTTTTTCAATAGACAGAATTAAGTGTATTCATTACCTAATTAGTGTGTGTTGTATAATTGATTAGTGATGGCTAGTCAAAAAGGCGAGTTATTCAAGTAGACTGTTAGGAGCTGTAAACATTTGGTTAAAAACCTTTAAAGTTTGTAGTTATTTAAAAAAATATATATGAAATTTGGAGTTTCCTTATTAAACGTTTTAAAGACGTTAATAAAAAATATTATATATATTTAATAATGTTTTATTTTGACATTTAACTCCTTCTATATTATTTCACCCTATGTTTTGAATTAAAAATTGAATGTAAGTGTCCCTTGAATACTTACTATTTTAAGGTGTTTTCTTTTGATTTACTATGTTTTTATTTTATTTTATTACATTCCTTTAATTTTTTATAGTTTATTATTACTGTATTAAAATTTATATTATGTAATTTTTTTAATAATAAAGTTTTCCTGCCTTTTCTTCTAATTTTTTTCGATTACAAAATACTAAATATGTTCTTTAACTTTTGGGACATTCCACTTATAAAACTTATAATACATATTTAATGATAAATGCCATAACCCTAAACGCATTTTCTCATCATAACTTATTAATGATGGATGCCATCATCCTAAACGCATTTTTTTAGCATAACTTATTAATGATGGATGCCATCATCCTAAATGCATTTTTTCATTATAAACTATTAATGATGGATGCCATAACATTATCTGCAACACGTGGCCCAATAACGGCCAATTGCCCACTTTTGTGTCTTTTTGATACCTTTTTGCCAATGCCTTGCCCCTAAAAAGTGTTGGCAATGCCATTAAATTAAATGTACATGGCCGGCAGAAAATGTTATATGGGTAAGAAAAACCTTTAATTTTAAAAATAAATTTTTAGTAACCTACGCGTGTTTACAAATTTTGAAGGCAATCTATGGTTAATTTTTAACCGACTTCAAAAACGAGGATGTTCTCAATTCGCCTGTATGCCTGTATGTTCTTTTGTATGTTACGCGATGGCTCCGTCGTTTGTAAATTTTAAAAATTATTTTTTTATTTGAAAGAGTGTACTTCCGCGGTATTCCCATAAAAACCCAATCGCGAGAGAGAAAGGTACTAAACTTATTTTTTGTCTCAGCCGTACGTTGTTCGTGCGGTAAAGCTGCCTCTAGGTAGGGAATATGTTCAATAATAAAGAGGGGCATTCAGAATCGACAACCTTTGGGTAAAATTACCCAAAACTAGAAGAGGTACTAGTAGTGTTTATTAGACTAAGTAAAAATCACAAGCACGTGTGGTTTGATTGGTTAAAAACGCTACAGACGGTCATGCAGAACTTTCACATTAGGGGAGGGGTCATGTTAATTCTGGATAGTAAAATATTTTTTTTTTAAATTGGCTTTAAGCCAATCAAATTACACGTCATTGTGCTCTTTGCTGTAGTCTGTGTTTTTTGATGTTTGTTTAATAATTAAGTAAAAAGCGAAAAATAAACATTAAAAAAAATGACTTTAACACAATAAGAAAACTTACGGAAAAGTAAAAAATTAAAAATATAATAAAACATAAGTCGGGTAATAACATAATATGTGCTGCAACATAGTTGGAAAAGTAGGTGTTTCTATTTGGAAAAATAAAATTGTCTGATGGTTGTCGCATCTTTTTGTTAGCCACCCATAACATATTTTACTATTAAAAACCAGCTGCAAAAATAAAGATCGTGTGTTTGATTGTTTTAACCCACACATTCTTACTGTATATAGGCTTTTCTTTTGTAATTACACAAATAATTAATTTTAAAAAACCTAATAACTTGTGACATGCTTAACACGAGGTCTTTCAAGTAGTTTTATAAATGATAACTAAGTCTTTAAAGTATCTTATTATGCTAAAAAATAATAAAATTTTAAAGCACTCTTAAGTAATATTTGGTAATCTTAACATATAGGATGTCCCGACTCTATTAATACACGAAATAACTCGCCCCTGTACCAGATACAAAAATAAAATAAAAATTAAAAAAGGTTTGAAAACACTTATTTTATTGACAGTTCTGGTAAATATACTGGGTTGTTAAATACAAAGTTTAGTAGCATACCTTGGCGTGGGCGGTGTAGGCGGTCGCTTACGGCCTCGCGCCCAGGGGACCTCGCGGCAAGGTGAAGGTATGAAATGTGGCAAAGGGAAAAATTAGAAATGGAAAGGTGCGGACCTTTTTAGGTTCGTAATTGTTATTTTTGTCATGAAAGGGGCCTCGCATAGGTGTAAAATAGTGAAAAGACAGGTAGATTAGTGTTAAACAGGGGTAAGGACTTTTTTTCTTCTTCAAGTTTTCTTTGGAGGAAAAAAGTGAGGGCCTTTTATTTTGCTTTTCAAAATTCTTAATAGATATTATAGCCGCGAAGTCAATCAATGTAAGTACAGTTTACATGAAAATAATCGAAACAGCAAAAAAAGTGCTCTATCGGCATGTTCTTTCTAAAGCATAGACGTGCAGAATATTTACTTTATCACTTTTGCTCAGTTATAGACTAAGGGTTTAAAGGGATTAAATTGAATGCCATAAGTTCTACTGTTTTTCAAGCCCTTTGAATTGAGTTCAGTCGGATCGGAGGTTAAATTTATACGATATTTACGGTTTTGGAAAAGGTTTGAAAATGACAGTTAAGTAAAACAGCTGATAAATGCAGAAACAATATAGTGGGAAATAAAACAAGCTTAAATATTGTGATAGTGTCTCTTTAGTGGTTTACGTTATTATTTTATCTTATTTTCTGAAATTAAATTAAACTTATTTAAAAAATATCACAAAAGTAAGGTTAGAAGTTTATTTTTATTTTTTTGCTCTCTTTGTCATTGTATATACTTTTCTTTGTCAAATTTAAAAGAATTTAGAACCGGATTATGTGCATCCGATAAATTCTAGGACGAAGGGCACAGTATTAGGTTCAATGCGATCGGTCCAATTGGATTCGATTTTTACGATGTACCCTTAGTCTTATAATGACGATTTTCGATTTTGAGATGCAACCTCTGGTCCCAGGCAGACAGTTGTCAGTTTTATTCTTTAAAGTGCTTTATATTCGCGATTCAGATTAAGGAATTTAATGTTGCGATACGATCAACAGGCTGATAAAAATGGGTATCTAGATTCAATCTGGCAAAAAAATTAACAGAAATTACCAGATTTTGGTTTGTGTCTCGGCTACCAGCAAACACTTTTAAAAACAGGGTATAACAGTAACAAAAAATATTAGGCATCATTATATAACAACCTAAATAAAACATAGAATGGTTAACAGTCAGCTTCCAAGTAATTTTTTAAATCCACAAAACGTAAGTTTTGGGTTATTAAGGCCTGAGCTGCAAGCACAACAAAACCGACTATGTACATTTTCCTTTATTGCAGATTTTTAACTAAAACACCTAATACAACGTACGCCGTAGATGTAAAACTCGTTTTACATCTACATGTGCTGTCGATTTTTCCTACAATTCATACTTTTTTCATTCTTCATATTAATTTGCCCCCTTTGGGCCATCGGCTGGCGACGCCCCTGTAAGTAAATAAAGAGTTAAAATTTACCAGAGTAAACAGGATGTTCTATTAAAAAAAAAAAAAAAAACATACTTGACTATAAAAGTTTTGTTTGTGCGTTATTCTGTATATTTACCAATACTGTCAAAAAATTATTGTTTCCAACCAAACATTTTTTACTTAAGTTAATTTTTGTGTCATGTCTAGGGGCAAAGTTATTTTATGTATGCATAAATAGAGTTGGGACATCCTGTATACCCATAGTTCGTCAATTTTTACAGAAATACCTGTCTCGTTTTCGGCATCATAAATTATTGGATACCAATATTTATTTTATTTATTTAAAAATTAGATCACCACACTTAAAAGGAAATGTACTTTACCTTGACAAAACTGTCACACATTTACACAAAGGGAAATTTATTTTGTATTTTTTCGAAACGGTATATTTAGTGCAAAACCTCACCTTAAACTTTATGACGTATGTATGTATATGATGTACGTTGAAAAGCAAATAGTGCAATATAGTGGATGAGTCACAGTTTCCTTAAAACTTATTAATCCAGAAATTATTTACAATATTTATGGGTCCAAATAATAAAAGGCTTTTATTGTTTACAGGTTTTTTTATATTAAGGTTATAATTTAAAATATGTCTTACTCTTTGATTAAACGAGAAATATACAGCGTGTCATCCAAAGTTCTAACCAAATGCATTATTTTATTATTATTAAGTATATGATAAAAAGTGCTTTCTTCTGAAAACTCCCACTTGGTGAGAAAATAAATTTCCACAGAAATATTTGTATGTAGTATGTACAGACTAAAAATTCGGCTAATAAATTAATAAAAGATGTGGGGTATATTTATAAACCTAAAAGTCGAAAAGACGCAGTAAACATGTTAAAACAAAATTGACCAAGATAAAAAATTAAATGAATTTTTATTTTCCAAAATGTTTATATGTTGAGACATCCATAAAACATAGAAAAAATAAGTAAACTGCGTGGCCGTTTATGGTCATAATCATTGAGTAGGTCCAAAGAGTTGTGTACCTTATGCCGCCATGCTTTATATCAAATTAAATGCATATTTGGTATACCTTCGTACATGACAAAAGATTTGCAAAACAAAAAAAATATATATGTAATATTTTCCCACATGAATGTTTTAATTGAAATAAAAATGTACGTTTTTTTTTGAAGTGTTAGTTTCTGAAAGTCATTTAGCGTCGTAAGGCGTAGTAGTAAAAGTTTTAAAAAGAAAATCATACAGTTATGTGGAAGTTCAAAAAACAACTTTGTATGCCCTTGTAAATACATCACAAATATTAAAATTTAACAGCTCTTATTTCGTAACTATTGTTAAAAGTGCAGATATTAAAAATAATTGTGGAATTTTTTGATTTATAATGACGATTTACGTCCTGATAGGTGATCTTGAAATATACAGGGGGCGTCATAAAGAGGTTGTGTAAACATTCGAGATCAAAACTCTAAAGGAACTAAAACACCTTACTCCAAATTTTTAAAAAGTCGAAGACAAAATTTGTATAATATAATTTATTGATTTTTGCAAACAGTATTTAATTGAAGAAAAACGAAACAATAGAATTTTTTTAGAAAAAATCGATTGTAGCTATTGTTTAAAACCATCGAGGCCACCCTATACATCCAACATACAATTTTTTCACTGGAAATTTCTTTTCTCAGCAACCAGAACCTTTTATAAAGGAGCACTTTTTTCGTAGATTTTATAGCTAAAAAGTTTCTCATTTGGTAAGCACTTTCGATTTACAATATCTTATGCAAAAAGTTAATTAATAGTATTATACAGGGTGTTAATTAAGTGTATTTGTTCATTTAGAAAAGGATTTTTAAGTTATTTTAAGACATAAATTTATATAAATATGAGTTCACAATTTTTTCATTCTCGAGATACAGGTTCATATTTATAATTACAAGAGAAATATATTTGGTATAATAATTAGGTTTCCAATTTTGTTGTAATTTAGCAATGCTATTTATATTATTAGTTGACTAATTTAGTAAAAACCTAATTAAATTTATTTTGTCCAGTGGCGTCTCGACGAGCGCCTATACAAATATTTCTGACAAACTGCGAAAGACTATGACTTTTGGGCCTTTGCCACATTTTCTTTGGACTAACCACATAAAAATTAAGCTTTTTGTCTTTAGAATGTTTCTTGTGGTTAAGTTTTCAAATTTAATTCCTAATAGATGTAAGATGAATAAAACAAAAGTTTTAGGTTTTGCTGGTGCTTATAAATTTATAAAATATCGTGGGCGAGTTTAGTGATAAAATTAACAATAAGTTGTAAAAAAGGAATATTTTGAAGTTGAGGTTAGTGCGGTGTTCAAGTTTATTAATAAATATTCTTAAAAAAAATTACCTACCGAAAAAGTGTTGATCAGCACCTCAAACAATCCCCCATAAAAATTTTAAATAAAGTCGGTGCTACTTTAAAAATTAGTAAAAGCAGCATAAGGACAAGCTTTTGATTGTTGCGTAAATTATTTTGAATATAATTATTTTTGTGCAAAAATGCAAGAAAAAAGTAAGAACAATTCAGTGTATGTATCAGACACGCGCGGGAAACGGATATATTGTTCAAATACCGCCGTATGATACACCTTCCGACACGTTCGCACCTTCCACCAGAAATACCCAAGTTTACAAAATAAATATTGACTAAAAACAGGTTCAAAATTAAGTTTGTGACTTATTTGGTCCGCTATAAATAGCTTATGAACTTAACAAATATTTAAAAGTCGCCAAACAAGGCATTGTTTTTATTTTTTACGAGGGGAGTCTATATTATACATTTCTTTAAAAAGTCCACTACGTTGAAGCAAAAATACGCTCACCCTGTATTATACTTTAAAGTCGTCGTTTTGTATGGTAAAATCGACAAAAAATCCTTATTTTAAAAACACTTACGGCCTTCTTGCTAAAACATGCTATACTGTGCATGTTACATCCAAAAGAAGCTCTCCAACTTACAAACCGTTCTTCATACTTTTATACTTCACAACCTTTACTTGTTGTTAATTAATACATCATACATTATAAAATTATTAAAAAATTATTACAATAAAAGCATGCTAAAGTCTATACATAACATCACTTTCATTATATATCTACGTATACTACTCAAGTCAATTAAAATTTAATTTATAACATATTCGGAAAAAATATATTGAAATCGTGTAGACAAATTTTGAAACAATGTTTTTAGCATGTCATTTATTCTAAATATTATATTTTTTAAAAGAATATAGTTATATTATATAAAGAGTTGTTCCATAATTTTTTACATAAATCTATTAAGCTAACCACAGCCATTTTGTAAAATATATCAATAAATCATGATCAGCGTAAAGTCAATATTCAATAGCATGATATCTCTTTTCTTCGGTAAAGTAGCCATGTTTATACCAGATTAGCTTACCTATGCAAAGTGTTTTCTACTTATGCGTAAAAAGTTTAAGAGCATATTTCTGACTTTATACAGAAAATTTTATAGAAGAATGTACCTAAAAATGTTTTCTTATTGACCTACAATTCTCCCTAAAATTATGAAAAATTTTAATGTTTAATTAGATTCTTATCCAAATGTGGAACATATTGTTAAAAGCGTACCTACATACTAAAGAGGTAACGGGTAAACATACTAAAAAGGTAACGGGTAAAAATAACCCTACTTCTTAGGGACTGGCAAACTTTTGAAATTTTATTTTATTATTATAGTACTCGATACGACTCGCGATTTTCAAAAGAAATTGCAGAATTTTACAAAAAAATGTGTGTGCAAATCCAATTAAAACAAGCAACTCTTATTCATACATCTGTATTAAAAAATCCACCATTTTCTAGATACGAGTGCGAAGAAGAGTATATAGCTCTTTTAGAAATCTAGCTTTTTCGATAAACATTTGTATAAACCTTTTTTCAAAATTTATATCAGCATTACGTCGTAAAACGTTTTACACATGATTTAAAAAAAAAACTGTGTAAGCTCCTTTGGAAGACGTACCTACGCCGTAACCTAAATTAGCAGCATCAGAATAAAAATATATGAGAAAAGAAATACAATTTTAATATAATAATGATCCAATTTTGCACCATTTACTGCATCCCAACCTAGAAATAAAAAAAAACGGGACTGTTCAAAATGTTAAGATGTGTTGTTGTCATAAGAGCGCAGTTTAGGCAACAAATGTGTAAAAAACTTTTGTTTTTTTATTTCGATAAATGTTTTAAACAAATAACTTTGGATAATAATTGAGTCTTACCCGACACAATTTATAATATACCCTCGTATGTCAACTGAAATATAAAATAAATATAACAAATTTCATGAAAGCTTTAAAGGATGTTTTATTTAGAGGTTAGTGTTTTCAAGGCACCAAATATTGTAGTTTAGTTAATTCCTGCCAAAACTAAACGTAATGATATTGTTACAGAAAATGGAACCCAAAGAAGAGTCACAAGGTTCACCGCAAGACGTTACACCGAAAGTTGAACCTGAAGTAAAAATTGAACAAGGTGAGATAGTTGAGGCAATTGTTCAACCCAAGGAGCCACCTGAAGAAGATCAAGTGACCAAATCAGAAGAGTCTTCCAACCAAGAAAATCCTCCTATGACAGTTATAAAAAGAAATATTTTACCTTCAACAGTTAGACTAGAAACAACGGAAGAACAATTAGAAGTGCAAAATGAAGAGGTAGTAAATACATCAGAAACTCCTCATGAAATGAGTCCAGTGGATGACAAATCTGGAGTAACACAAGAAGTAGTTAATTATGAAATAATTAACCAAGACTCCTCAACCACTCATTCAGAGCATTTTGCTGTTACGACACCATCCGGAATCCAAAGTTTTGCTTCTCAGGCCAGTACCTTTCAACAACAGACACAGCAGCAACCAATATATACTCTAGAAATAACGAATTCCGAAGGAATTAATGTGCCAGTGACAATTGAAAGTACTGTGATAGATACTTCCGCTGATTACGCAAATCTAGAGACTGCCCAGTATTCGAATCATGGTTCATATCCACCTGACGGTTCACAGTATTTGCAACAACATCAATATAGTAATATGCAATATCAAATGGATAGATCAAGTGGTGAAAGTTCTCCAATAAATAACAATTTATTGTATAGGAACAACGACCCCAATCTGTCTTCATCAAGGTATCAACAGGTAAGTTTGTTTTATTATAATAATATAACAAAACTTTATACATTTTCTATTCTTAACTTTTTTTTAATTATATCTATTGTTTAAAATATCTTTAAAATTCCAAGTGGCTCTAATCCACTCTAAAAAGTTTTATTAAAATCTATTTTTTTAAGCATCATATCATAATTATAAAGTTTATCTTTAAAAAAATCTATCATATATATTTTTTAAAGGTTTTTAATCAAATTTAAAAATTTCATAAGGTGATTTCTTGCTCGAATTAAGGGGTACTTTGCTTTATAAACATGAGGTCGAAAGTCAAACATTAGGGAGATATCGCAAATAAAACTTCTTTTTTATCCTTAAAACCAAAATAGTAGTGTGTTATAACTACCAAGTTACGTTAAATAAAGGTATGGATTTTAAAAATGCCCTATTTTACAAAGGTAACTAACAACAATTTTTTTATAAAATAAATTTTTCCGTTCCGGCTAGTTATAATTTACAATTTATTTTTTAATCTGGAACTGGTAGGTTTAATAAAAAAAAATACAGGAATTAAAAAGTTTTTAGGTAAATCAGGCTATTAAAATTTATATTTATCGAGGTCATTGGGTAAGCCTCTCTTTAAATGTGGTTTGCCAGAACGATGAATGATTAGTCTATTTTTATCGCTTTTAATAAGTCTAAAGGAGTATAGAAATATTTAAAAAGTGTATTTTTATTTTCAAAGAGTTTTATTATTCTACCGCTCTTTGTTTTTGGAATAAAAAATTAGAAAAACATTGTTATTCAATCCCGCGATCTCTTCCAAATGGTTGACTTTTCACTTTACGTCTATACAGCAAACTACCCATTATTTTAAATAAAAAATCACCTTCAAAATTTTCCGCATTTGTTTAGAACCACCCTGTATATGATCTTATAAAATAGACGATATAATTTTGTAAAATAAACGTACAAAAAAAAGACAAATGACAAGTACCTAATTTCATCCAAAGTCTTTGGCATCTGAAACAGAATTGTACAATTTTAATTAAAGGAATATAAATTTAAAACTTTTGACAAACAAAAACTAGGAGTTTTAAAATTATTTTAGGTAGCTTTTAAATAGAGAAGTTAAGTAAATTTTAAATACTTGCCTAAAGATAAAAAAATAAAATAAATAATTATTAAATTTGTTATTTTGGCCTAACTTTTGGTTATAAATATCTTTCCTTTTTTAAGATTTTACTCTAGGACAGTTTAAGATGTTTTTTACTATTCCTGTATACTCTAGGAAGTTTGGGTTCATTTTTCATAATTAGCAAAGTTTTCTGATAATTTGTTTTTATTTGTTGCACATTTTATAAACCATACTGTATATTATAATTTACCCCTATTTACTCCATGTACAGTGTGGCCAAAAAGGGCCTTTTTAGAGGTTTTATGGGCTCGATTTTGAGGAAACTATAAATGACATTGATAGAATAGGATAGGATAATGAGAAATTAAAAACTTGTCTTAGAAAATTAAAATTCAGGTAAAAAATGTGTAAAACTTACCTTTTGTTTACATATGGTTAGGTATTAAAATGATCACAAAAACTGTCAAAAATTAAAATAAGTTGTTCTACCTGAAATTTAAAATATTAAATGCTCATTTATCCTTAAAGCCTTTTTAATGTACACTTCGCTGAATTATTGAAAATAAGGGTAGTTTTGTCTTGGCCCACTTTCACATTTTTGTAGTTTTTAGAGTTCTTGTGTATAATAAAACATTTTTCTCAACTTGAATTTTGTTTTTCTAAGAAGCAGAAAAGCATTTATTTTGTCATACGCGACTCTTTTTAATATTTAAATTTGTGTCCATTTAAGCTAATTTTGTAAAATTAACATTATACAGGGTGTCCAAAAAATTTAAGAATTTTTTTCAATTCAATCATAGAACTAATTATCATTTTTTAGCAAACACAATAACAATACCATTGTTCTAATACACTTGGAAAAAAATTAAAAGAAAAAATTTTTTTTTGACTTTTTTGAATGGCTATATTTCGCCTAATAATGATTGTAGTAAAGAAAAACATTTTAAATCTTAAAGTTTTTAGTATTGAGATCTTATGATAATTTTTAAAGCAACGTGTACCGAGCAATCCTAATGAATACCGAAAAGATTTTTTTCAAAATTTTTTGGTATACTAATTTGAATTTTTTTAAACTTTACCAATATATGGATCAGATTACTTATTGATTCAGCTATAATTTAATTTTTTAAAAGTTCGATACGACCACTTTTCCCTGAGATATCGAACTTTGAATGAATCTTTTGTCTTTAACTATCAATATCTTAGAAACCGCTGATTGCATAAGAAAATTAAGGGGTTTGAAATCTTAAAAAAAAAATTCTTACAAAAATAGGCTACGGTTTAAAAATAAATTCTTAAATAATAATTTCAATAATACAGAAAGAAGGCTTAGTAATGTTGGTGTGCCTTTTACATTTTAATATTCCTACAAAAACACCACAAAGTTTTGATTTAATCCATTAAGCCTTTGTTTATCGATTGAAAAATGCACCAAAAAGCTTAAAAACATTTGTTTTGTTTTGTAAAAATCGTTATCCTTTAATTCTTTTAAAAAATTTGATCAATCAAAAAAACAGCTCAATGGATTAAACCAAAACTTTGTGTGGTTTTTGTTGGCATATTGAACTATAAAAGACACACTTAAAATGACCAGTTTTCTTGATATTTTCAATTTAGCGGTTAATTATCCGAAAAGTGATAAAAATCCTTTTTGTCCTTGATTTTTACAATTAATGTAAATAATTTTTTTTCAACCATAGCCGATTTTGTAAAAAAGTTATTCAAGATTTTAAAATCATCTTTAGTGTTCTTGTGCCACCAGCGGTTGCTGAGATATTGAAGGTTAAAGATAAAAAGATCATTTTTCATTCAAAGTTTATTATCTCAGCAAGAAGTGATCATATCGAACTTTTAAATAATGTGAATTAAAGCAAAATAAACAAGTTATTGGATCCATATAGTGGTAAAGCTCTTAGACAAAAAAAAAGGACCGAAAAGATATTAAAAAAATCCTTTTGGTACTCAGTGGAATTGCGCAATACACGTTGTTTGATTTATTTTTCATCGAAAGATTTAAAAACTACAAACATCAACCTTTAAAATGTTTTTCTTTTTTTAAATTTTAGTACGATAAGTGAACTTAGCTACTTGAAAAACCAATTATTTAAAATTTGGATTTTTTTGTATCCTTTAATTTTTTTTCCACCAGTGTAATATATTTCATATAAAATAGTTTTTATCTAGTAAAGAGACGGGTTAAGGTTGGTTTCAATTCGTTTTCTAAACTGGGAATATTTTTCACATTATCCCAGATACCTTGCAATTATTTAGAATTACATTGACATTTTTATAGGATATGCGACTTCCCTATGAACAACAACTGAATCAAGTAACACTAACAGCACCACACCCAGGTCAATCATACCAGTTGGCAACGGCCCCATCCAGCGTATCGGATTCATGGCAAACCAACACCACTCAGTACCAAGCATACCAGGGCACAGCTAACGTAAATGTAGTGCACCAGGCGGACAGCAGCACCCAGCATCAGTACTTCATCAACAGCACCTGGCAAAACAGCAACCTGGAGGACGAGGCCTCGGTTTCGGCCGCACAAAGGCCATCCTCAGAGGTACTAGTCAAAGAGTGCGTGAATTGCGGCGCGAGTGTCACACCCCTTTGGCGCAGAGACGGTACTGGTCACTACCTGTGCAACGCGTGCGGTCTCTATAACAAAATTAATGGTGTGAATCGACCGCCGATTAGGCCAACCAAAAAGCCACAGGCGGTAAGTCTTCGTGTCTCACTGGGGTTGATGTTCGTGTTAGGGTTAAATAAGATTGGGTGGTGCAAGCAACATAACTAACACCATGTTTAATTTACTTTCAGACACATTTTCTCTTCTTCTGGAATGGGGATGTTGCAAATTACAACCCCAAAGCTTAGGGGATCCAAATTTTTTAGGGTTTTAGGTATACTGGGTTTATTTTTAGAAAGGGTAACGATCCCATCCTAAAATTAAGAAGTACTTAATAAAGAACAGTTAAAAATGCATTCAGATTAAAAAAAATATATACACTTATCAAAACAGCATCATAGTATAAATTAATTAAGATTAAATATACGGTTGTGGGGATATTTTTTATACAGGGTGTTTATTTAAAAAGTAACCACTCAGTTATCTGGAAAAAGAGACAGATTTGAAAAAATCGACGAAACACGTCAAGGTATTTTTAAGGGAAACGTTTTTACAAAAGATTGGACAACGCCCTATTAACCCCCTAGCCACCAAGGACCCCACCCCGAAATTCTTAAATAGAAAGGGGGTCGAGTGATACATTATTTCAAAGCTCCTAACGAGTACTTTTTAACCGTAGAATTTAAAGTCAATAACCTACTGCAAAATGGTGGTACTTTAAATATTACCCAAGTACCTGATTGGGATGGTCATATTTTCGAAATTAATAAACTTAGATGTACCTAATGTGGTATTTTCTTGAAGCTTAAAACATTTTTTAATGGTAATACTAGTTTTAATGTACAGGGTAGGATAAAAGTGTATATTTTTTTAATGAAGCACCCTGTATAATCTATTATCAATAAAAAGAGCTTTGACGAAATATTCCAATAAGTCCATTTTCCTTTATTAATTTCGGCAATATGGCCATCCCAATCAGGTATTTGGGTAATTTTGTAGTAGGTAAAGATATTGACCTTATATTCTAGGACTATAAAGTACTCATTAGGAGCTTTAAAATGATGTATCACTCGACCGCCCTTCCCATTTAAGAATTTTGGATCGGGGGCCCTTGTGGTTAAGTGGTTAAAGGGGCCAATTTTTGTAAAGAAAAACGTTCCCGCTCAATAAATATCTTGACGTGTTTCAGCGATTTTCTAAAATTTGTCCCTTTTCGCAGATAGCTGAATGGTTACTTTTAAATAAACACCCTGTATAATTTTCTTTAGTTGTAATACTTGTGTGTCTGGGAGATTTTAATTAAGCAGCACCTTTTTTTACTGGCCAGTCGCCCATCAAGGGGTGTTGACGAAACTCGCGCTGCTTTATTTAGCTTACCAAGCCATCAATAGCAACATTTAAGTGCATAAGAGATAAAATAAAAATAATTTAACATATTTTACTTGGATGAGCGAGTGGCTGGTAAAAAAATATGCTACTAAGGTATAATTTTAATAATTCGAGCAAGTGGCTGTTAAAAAATATGCTACTAAAGTGGGATTTTAATGATTCTTCACAATGCATATTATTATAATACACCAGTCTTTTTATTTAAGTTAGTTTATTGTTTTACTTTTTTATATTTTATATGTGTCTCGTATATTTTTTTCCTTTAAATAAGAAATTTAAAAAACTATTTAAAAAGCCTAAGTTTGATGCAAAAAATATACTTTTTTTATTATTATTTTTTAAAATTAACACCAATAGGCCAGGCCTTATTACAGCTGCATCATAAAAAAGATAATTTATAAACAAAATTTAATTAATCAATAGCTTATTAATAAACAAATTTTATCAAAAAATTTAATAAAAACATAAATCCAAAAATGCGTTGATACAGGGTGTTTAATTATTTTAAAGAAATACATTTTTTTAATATCTAAAATGCCCTTTAAAGGATTTTAATAAAATTTGGCATTAGTATTTACCGTATTAAGAGGGTAAATTTAATTTTTACCTATTTAAATTTAAAAAAATAATAATAATAAAAATTGCTTCGTTTAACTTTTTGCGGCAATTATGAAACACCCTTTATACCGAACTTTAACAAATTTTTATTTTTAAAATGAAAATGTCCCGCCTGAAATTTTAAAATAGTGTGTTTTGTCAATAGATACAAACTTTAAATTTATTAATACTTGCCTATTACTTTTTGCTCTACCCTTAAGTAGGCTATTACGTAAGTAGACGCGTGGGGGTCAAATATATCCCTAACTGTAAACATTAAATAATAACTTTTCCTTTGATTATTTTTTAAAACTGATAAATTATATTTTTAGTTGAAAGCATTTTCTTTTAATGTCTGAATAATTAAATAAAAAGTTGAGCAGCAAAAAAATACTTGTATTAAAACATTTAAATGTAATTTTAAAAAGTCATTGTAACTATTTTTTTTAAAGCTGATTGTGGAGCGGAAATGCAAGAAAGACAAAAAAATATTTTTATGGGTAAACTTTATACTTTTCCTAATTTAACATATACGTATATTAATGAAAATAAATTATATGAGCCCAAAAATGGGTAATGGGTATCGTAGTTAAATCCTAAATATTAAAAAATATATAATTTCCTTCATTATATTTACTATTAACAGAATTTTCACATTTGGCCTGAAAAACATAAAATAAAAATTATAAAACATAATTCTTTTAAAAAATAATACTTAAAATATATTTATAATACCAAATGGAGTAAAAGTTTATTCTGAATCTGTTCCTTCTTGCTGCTTATAATTTGTTTTTATATGATGTTTGTACATTGACTGTTTCTACTCACTTCTACTGAACTGAGGTAAGGCCTTTGAACTTTCCGTAAAATCTTAATTTCTTTTAATTCCTTGACATTGAGAGGAATATTAATATATATATATATATATATATATATATATATATATATATATATATATATGTATATATATATATAGATATATATATATATATATATATATATATATATATATATATATATATATATATATATATATATATATATATATATATATATATATATATATATATAATTGACCACCACGCCCATGAAACGTTAAATTTTTGAATGAGTGGTGTTATTATAAGCATATACCTAACGAGGTTTTAGAAAAGGGTCTAAAGTTTTTTCGAATAGTAAAAAATCTCAAAGTTATACCAACAGGATAAAGCTGGGGGTCAATTCGATTCTCGCGCGCCTACATAAGGGTTAAGTAATTTTAACAAAAAGATATACACCAATGCCTTTTTGGCAATTTTAAAAAAATTTCTAATTAAGCGAATATTAATATAACTTTATCATTTTTAGTATATTTTTATATCTTTCTTCCTGTGGTGCCTCGAATGGCAGATGAACAAGTATTTCTTATAAAAATAATGCACGCCACTGATTTTTGTGTAATTTTTAAAGGTTCTTTAAATTTAGGTAATAAAAATACAGCTTTTTTGTTTTTATTATTTTTACGTAGCTGGCTTAGTTTTCGAAAAATCTGGTTACAACAAATAAGTAATTAAATAACGTTTATATATCTAATAAATTTTACTAAAATAAGTGTTTTTCGAAATTTTAAAGTTTTTTTTAAGCTTAACATCCTGTATCTTAAGAACAAAAAAATTACGGACGCATGTTTATACATACCCCAATTAACTTAGACTTTTACCTCGGAATCTCACGGAATAAGCTGAATATCTGTACATACCTTTATTTTGGTACAAAAATACTCTAAATACTGTCCTAAAAATCCCCTATGATATCGTGTAAGGAACTCGAAATATGACAGGTCAAATGTCAAAAAATCAGTTTTTTGGGAATATTTCCTTTCCTTCCAAAGAATCCAATAATAGAGGGCGCAGAGTGTAAAGCACTTTAGTGTATGTAAATACCTTAGCACGCAATCAATCGTGATATTTAGCAAATACTTAGGTGAAAAGATGACATATCATACATTGCATGATATTCGCATAAAACTGATTTTTTGACATTTGACCTGTAATATTTCCTTACACGATATCATGGGGAATTTTTAGGAGAGTATTTTTGTACCAAAATAAAGGTATGTACAGATATTTAGCTTATTCCGTGAGATTCCGAGATTGACCTTTTAATTTGACTAAGATGACTGGGGTAACAGACTGTCCACGGATTTGGTTAACAAGAGGACAAATGAAACAAAAATTTCATAAAAAAAAGGTATTCTTTATAAACATTTTTGCTTGTAGAAAAATGAGAATTACGAAAACAAAAATGTTGATTTTGCATACAGGATTCCCAAAAACTTTAAAAAATATGATTTTTAGTAAACTACCTTTATTTTTAATTTTTAGGCAAAATATCTATAATGAAATGTATCAAGATTAGGTTTGAATACCTTTATTATTGTTACAGGGGTATAAAAAAGATTTATAAAACTGATTTTAAAGCTATCAAAAATTAATTATTTTAAACTTTTATAATAAAATGACCTAAAAACTGTTATAATTTGCTTTTTAAACACCTGCTTTCTCCAAACTTCTACAACTACACGACTGATACAATTTTTTAACTGTTTCAATAAAATTCCGTTATTATTATTTATTATTTTAAATAAATTTTTCTAATGACATTTTGCTAAAAAATAAAAAATACAAGTAATTTACTTTTGGAGAATAATCATGTTATTTAAGTTTATGTGAACCCTGTTTACAAAATCAACATTTTCTCTTCGTGAAGCCTATTTTTTTACAAGCAAATATTTTTATAAAGAATGATTTTTTTCGATAAAGTAAATTTCTCGTTCATTTCTCCTCTTGTTAACTCCATTCGTGGACAATCTGTATAAACATTTATTTTATAAAAATAGCTTATAAATAAGCCATTACATTTTTAACCGTAATTAGGAACACCCTGCATTCTTAAGTAACCACCCATACCCATACTTATTAAATTAAATATTTTTTAAAGTGTGTACTTATACAAGTGACATATTTTAATATCTTTTACACTTTTTTTTTTATACAGCGCAGAACGTACAGTATATAAAATATACCTTTGTGTGTGTATGTGTGCTAATATAAGTATGTTTCTATTATATGGTGAAATTTTTATGAGTGCCAGAATGTTTACATTAAGTTTTGTGTTTATTACACCTTGAGCAAACAGAGTAAAACAAGAACCAAAAGTAATCAAAGCTTTATTTGTGGATTCGACTTAAGAAAATGGCACCTAGTAAGGTTTTTCTTAGATTCTAAGCATATTTTAAAATAGGATTCTTTTTATAACAAACATTACCTCCCAACCTTATCATAAAAGAGTCAATTTCCATAATATGAAATACATTCAAATAATTTATCGATTTTATCAATATTGACAGACAGGCAAGTATATGGTTTATTAACGAAAAATAAGTTGCCTTGATATACCTCGCCCGATGATATCATTTGTGTACTTAAGGTAAATGGGTCGTATTTAAACAGACTGATAAAAAGTTTTGAACTTCTAGCTGAAGTATTATGCATGTGAATATGTAAGACTTCGGAATTATTTTCAACCTATGACTGACTAATAGTTGCTTTAAGTTTCTATTTCTTTTAAACTGAGACACAGTTCACCGACCCCTAAAGCATAAGATGATTGTCCCAGTCAATCCGACTTTCTTTTATATTTTTCAAAAAGTAAAACGCTTTATTAAACCTTTTTTTCACCAATAAATTTCACGCTGTTTTCCATTTTTATCCTTCTAAAATCACATTATTAAAAAATACATACCAACCATTTTATATGTATTAAATATTACAGTCATTTAATAAAATCATCAAAAAACGTTAAATTAATAAAAATAGTATTTATGCGTTTTATTTAATTTAAGAGGCTTATAAACAACTCCGTTCTTTACAATTTTTCCATATTTTAATTACTATTTTGATGATTTTATGGAATATTTATTAAATATGAAATGCCAGTACGTCTGTATTTAAAATGCGAATTTGTAAAGAACGGTACAAGATATCGATGTCAAAGTAAAAATAAAAATGCTTTGTAAGTCATGGATAGTTAGTGACTGGAAAGCAAAGCATTTCCATTTATTGTTCCAACTTTATAGTACAAAATCCGAACAGGCGGCGACCTTGACCCATCTGTTTAACGGATAAAAATTGTTTTATTTTGAAGATAGTATTTAAACACAGGTATCGCCATAGGGTTACCCTAAAAAATTAGGTGAAGGCCATATTTTATTAAAAAAATAACCTCAAAATTTTTGTCACACCTTGTATAATGGCAACCACTATATCATAGACTTGACCTAATTTTTTTAGGCAAGCCTATGGCAAAACCTTTGTTTAAATACTATCTTTAATATAGAACAGTTTTTATCCGGTACACAGATGGGTAAAGATCGCTTCCTATTCGGATCTTAGACTAATAATGTTGTTTGATACAATACATGGACAAAAATTTAAATTATATTTATATTTGGTACTCATGTCAAACATAAAATACCACGTGTCCAAGCTAAAGAGGATGATACAAAGTCGGTTAAATGATAACAATGTTATAGTTTTATGTGCCTACTAATTTGCTCTTTAAAAAGTGTTAAAATTTTGGGTATTTCCGGAGATATTAGGACAAAAAAACCAGAAAATTAAAAAAAAATCTTTCGTGGTTCCTAATGAAAAAATAATTTACACTTTTGCATTGCCACCTTTTGTGCTCTAACCAATGTTGGTATTTTATTTGAAATGCGATGTTTTCTTCTTGTGGGCCCATCACCAACTTTAAAATTTTTTAATACGAGCCTAATATTCTAATAATAAAATTTAAAAGCGATTTAATGACAAATATAATGTGCACATTACAGATTTAGGTTTAATCTTAATACGGGCCTGCATTTTAAGAAGTTTAATTTTATTTCTTAACTCTTAATTTTAAGTTAATAAATTACTTTAAAAAACCAAGCAGAACTTAACAAACACCTCCTAGCGTCACTAAGTTACATTTTTTAAATACTGCCCTAAATATCAAAATTTTAAAGCCAATTTTATTTCAAATTCACATTATGGTTTAACCGTAATACAGACCTGTAGTTTTTATAAATTTTGTAAAAATAGTAGGCTTTACCTTTTAAACTAAAACATTACTTTGCTAAGAAAATAATAACCTAAAAATGCACAAATAATAAATGATCAAATGATTTTCTTATACTATAATAACTTTTATTAGCTTTTCTCAGTCGTGCAAATCTTAACAACAGGCAAAACATCTGTGACAATTTTCAATTGTAATTTATCTAACATATCAGAAAACCCTTAAAAACAAATGATTATTTTGGTGGTGAATAATTTGTTTTCATAACATTGACAGTATGATGGTAAAATCCTTAATTTGAGCAAGTACGAAACAACTTGGAAATATTTTGCATCCCTATACGCAAATCAACTCTTTTAGATTTACCTAGAAAACCTAGAAAAAAACTTAAATAGGTTTTTATAAAAATTGTTATTGAATTTAATTACTTAATATTTGTGCATTTTTTAGTTATTATTATTTTAATAAACTAATGTATGAGTTTAAAATGTAAGGCTTACTATTTTTACCAAATATTAAAAAATAAAAGTCTGTATTATGGTTAAACTATAATGTAAACTGAAATGAAATTGGCCTAAAAATTTTAATCATAAAATATCAGGGCCGTATTAAAAAAAAAATTATAAGTTAGTGATGCCAGAAATTATTAGTTAAGACCTGCTTAGTATATTAAAGTAATTTATGAGTTCCTTATTTAAATAAAATTTTTAAAAGCACAGGTCCATATTATGATTAAACTTCAATTTGTGATACATCATTGAATTTGTAATCAATTTTGCTTTTAACTTTTGGTATAAGAATATCAGGCCCGAATTAAAAAAATAAGCAGAAAAAGTAACAATGCAAAAGAGCAATTTAAAAAAGTGCAAAAAATAATCCGATTTTTAGGAAAAAAAAATGACAACAAATTTTTATTTTTTTCCGGATTTCCAGAAATACTAGAAATTTTAAAACTTTCTAAACAGCATATTAGTAGGCACATAAAATCCCCATTTTGTTCAGGTTGGTAGACTTCGTATCTCTTACCAAGATGCTTATACTGGCCCTTCTTATATTGGACACGATGTATAAAATATTGCAGTTTTAAAAGCCGGTACTGAAAATTGCAGTCTCGTATTCTGCACATGCAACGAAGAACAAACAAAATTTGCATCATATAATTCTGACGATATGAAAAAAGCCAAATTTTTAGTTTAGTGAAGTTTTTACGCTAAATAATTATTTAACCACTTTATCATACAAAGAGACACAGGTGATTGATTACCTTATCTTTTGTAAATATTTTATTTATAGTACTAACAAACTGACATTAAATTCATCATTAAATGATCTTTAAAAAAATGGTGGGATTTATTTTCAAAAAGATTTATTGCTTATGTTTAATAGGTTTTCTAATGTTATCAACATGGTTATGAAATTGTTAAAAATTATTTTATTTTATTTCATTATCAGAAACACATTTATATTTAAAAAAATATACATATACAGTATTAAACGAATAATCTTTACAATACGACAAATGGAACAAAAGTAAAAATGTGTAAGAATGTCGTGTATAGCAAATGACTTTGCATTAAAAAAAAGATTTACGTTAAAAAATGTGTTATGTTTTATGCAGGAGCTTAAAAAACTACAAAAATGTAAAAATAGACCAGGAGAAAACTGAATTTATTATTAATAATTTAGTTAAATGTCAAATAAAAGAATTTTCGAATTTAATAAGGATTCCATATCTAAAATTTTATATAAAATAAACATCATTTTTGTTATTATGACATTTTCATTTATTAATGTTTCACACTTTTTCTACTTAATTTTAACATTTTTGTATATAAATATATTAAAAAACTTTGAAATTAAATAAATCGTTGCTCTATAACCAGGCAAAGTTTGTAAAATTATGTAAAACATAATTTTAAAAAATATAATCAAGAAAAAAAAATTTATGTGAAATTTTAGGTACGGAATGCTTATTCAATTCTTAAAACCCTTTTTTATTTGACATTTTGCTGAATTATTTAAAATAAAGGCAGCTTTCTCCAGGTCTATTTTCACATTTTTGTAATTTTTGGAGCCCCTGTACAAAATAAAACTTCTCAACGTGAATCATGTTTTCTTTTAAGAAAGAAATGCAGTTGCCAAACACAACTTTCCTAAACATTTAAAGTTTTGGTTGGTAAATGTCCACGGATGGTGCTATCGTAAAGTCCATCCATTGACATACTACTAAACCTTTTTAAACATGTTAATAAACAGCACTGACTTCTTTTGCTGCATAGGTTTAAACCAAAGTTATTTGTATTTTAACGTTACATATGGCTATTAAAATAAATGGGTATATATCAGGTATTAAAGAAAAAAGTGGCCAAACATAACTTTCCTAAACATTTAAAGTTTTGGTTGGTAAATGTCAACGGATGGTCTTTGCTATTGTAAAGTCCATCCATTGACATAATGTATATAATGGGAAAATCATAGTAGGTACACTACACAACATGTTAATAAACAGCACTGACTTCTTTTGCTGCATAGGTTTAAACCAACGTTATTGGCATTTTAACGTTACATGGTTGTTAAAATAAATGGGTATATATCAGGTACTAAATGACAATTATTAGTAATTTTATAACTTAAGGGCGGAATATATGCACTCAAGTTTAACGAAAATATGCGCACATTTTTACTTTGTTAAATGTTAAAATATGCAGTTATATGCATTTTTTGACCAAATATGCATGCTAATATGCAATATCCCCTAATTATTATTATAGTAAAATAGTATTGAGAAGCAAGGTAGCTTCTAAAAGAGATGTTTATTTATGATAAAATGTAAGAAATTAAAAAAACTAAAACTAAACAATTAAACGAAATTGCATTGTGTTTGCAAATGTGTTTATTATTTTATTTAAAAAATACTTTTTTTTACTAAATGATTACTCTAATTATGTTGGTTCACTCTATCACCCTTATTTTTTTGACCTTACCTATCCGGAAACCCTGTATATGCACCTTGCATATATTTCGCCCTTTACTAATTCAAGTAGGCGATGGTCTGTGAACAAAAATTTAGCTTTGTTTTAGTAATATAATTATATTTGGTTACTTAAACAATGTTGAAAAAAATAGGTACTAAAATATATTTTTAAAATTATGCTTTGGTTACTTATTAAGGTTCTTACGGTATGTTGCGACATGTACAAATAATATTTGGATACTTCATAGAGAGATGAGGATAACTTTTAAATCGTATTTTTAGAATAAAAAGAATTAAGAGATTATGTAAACTTGGTTTCGCAAACCCATTGTTTTCCAGATACAGGACTTTAAACTTACCCGCTGTATCTGGCAAACAATCCATTTCCGGACACATGTTTATCAATCTGACCTTAAATTTTTCCAAAAATAATTAGTAAAGCTCTGTGTTTCCGAAAATTCTATCACAAAAAGAAATAAAAATTATCTGCATTAATGGTTTTAAAACGATCCATTTTTTATTTTGAGATTAATCCCCTTCAACTTAAAAGTATGACTTTGGACTTAATCCAATCATCTCAAAGGATATACGGGGTGAGTTTTTTTACGTTTAGTACAGGGATCTCGAAAACTACTGCAGCTACAAACACGGTTATTGGGGAAAGAATTGTAGTTTTTAGAGCTTAGTTTAATTCACTTTTTCTTTATTCAAAAAAAAAAAAAAAAAAAAATGGCCTATTAGATAAAAAAAAGTTGTTTTTTTCAAAAATGGGTTTTTCTCTGTAGCTTAGTTAATATTCGAAGCTAAGCTGTGTCCCATATAGAAACAATTATTGAGGAACGTTTTACACCATCGACAAAAGTATTGTTATTTGGCTGTGAAAGTATGTTGTTAGTGTCTGTGCATGTAATTAAAAAATATATTTAACATTTTCAATATAAGACATATTTCAGACGGGGAACAGAAGAAATGGCGTTGCTTGTGCAAACTGTAAAACACTTAATACTACTTTGTGGAGAAGAAATAACCAAGGGGAACCAGTGTGTAATGCTTGTGGACTTTACTTTAAACTTCATGGAGTAAGTATTTTTAAATATTTTATTTAAATATACTTACCTTATTTTCAATATTATTTAACTTTTTATATTTTCTTATCTTATATGAAAACCCCATATTTATTCATTTAGTCACAATAGTAAACTATAAAAAAGTATGATTTGCTTTTCTACGCAAAGAAGTGTTTCTCGAATGACCAATTTTTGCTAGTTTACAATAATATACAAAATTTTTCTGATTTTATTAAAAATTTAATAAAATTATGAAATAATAAATTTAATACGCGTCTTCCTAAAAAAATAAAGTGCATATTTGTAATCTGAATAAAAAGCTAATGTATAAAAATATTTTAAGCAGTTAAACAATCTTTTTAATAATAAAGTTAAAAAGAATTAAATAAAACTTAGGAAATATAAAAAAACACGCTGTTAAGAGCAATTTGGCACACTGTACACTTGATGTGATTGGTAATCTGTTTGGGAATATGAGATAAAGGTATCTTTAAATTTTTCAGTTAACATTTTTTAATATTAGATGAAAAGTGGTTCATTACACGGCACTGGCGTAACAAACTTTTGTTTATTTCTTACTCTTCTTTACGAATTTTGACTTTGAGTTCTTCGATTGTACCTGGACGACTCGTAAACACTTTGACTTTTAAATATCCCCACAGAAAAAAATTGGGTGCCGTTAATGGACTACTTTTTATCCAATATTGAAAAATGTGTTGTAGTTGGTGGAGGTCATTTAGAAGACGTGATTTTTAAAAGTTTAAATTTAATTAGCCGTAATTAGATGTAATTTGGTATAATAAAAAGTTTGTTTGGTAAACTAAAAATGGTTAATTAGAATATTAAAACGGTTAGCCTATTATGGGGAACCCTGTACAACCTGCAATTTGTCTATACTTTAGTGTGATACATTTTAATGATGCGTGGACATCATAGATAACCTACATTTAGATCCGCAGTGGCAAGAAGCATTTTTCGGATTTTTACGACCTCGCGCAGTAAACAAATGAACGGGTGGACAAACATGCGCACTTAAAAGCCGTGGCAAAATACAAACACCGGCACCCCGTACCCTTCGTCCGCGGTCTGACCGTGACGCTCATTAGCTACCGTACTTCGAACAGAAAACCAGGACATTCTTTTCGATAATGCAGATAGTTTATTTGGCGCCGGGTACGTTTACCCTCAAGTGGCTTGCGCACAAACCGGATATATGGTTTTAGGGAATCTTTATTTGGTCAGTTAAGTGACATTTTTACTAAAAATGGGACCCATGCTAAAAACACAAAAATTTGGTTTTCGTCCATAGATCGCTGCCCTGTGCGGCAGTCTTAGGGGCGTAGCTACCGCCATTTTAGCCCTATCAATGATACGGGGCCCCGGGCTATAGGGGCCCCTAAATCTGTGTAAGCAAAAATTAGTGCTATTACACTGTGAAATTGTCTGTTAAGTTCAGAAAGTGGGTCCCTATTAAAAAAATACTGTTATTGGATAGTAGGGACCTTTTTTGGGGGGCAGCACATTGTAATACGGGGCCCCTCAAAGGCACGCTACGCCACTGGGCAGCCTTTAATTTTAACGCAACAAGGCGACACAACTCCTGATGTTTAATAAACCCTGGCGTAAAACGTTGTGGCGTTAAGTAGAAAATGAAAATAACGTTTAAAACGAGGTGCTACATGAACCTTACTTTTCACTTGAAAAAAACCTTGCAAGAGTTCCCTTGGCACCAAACTACGTAACCAAAATAGTTTTCATGTCAAAAAGTAGTTTAAGTGACATCCTTTTACCGAAATTTTAATAGACCTCGGTATCTTGTCCCATTGAAAAGATAAAGGGGGCGATTTTTAATATCCTTAGTACCGGATCAACCTATAAACAAAGTTTATTGCTTAGGGTATCAAATAGTCTTAATCCTGCACTAAATATCCCCACTGTATTTGGGAGCATCTAAAAGTCAGGCCTGAATGTATTGTTAAGTAAAAAAATCAACTGGTTATAGTTTTAGTTTTAATAATATGAATAATTTTTGCAAAATTTGGTATTTATCAATCTGAAAAATGCCAAAACTTTATTTTTATTAAAACAAGTCTTCCCTTTATTTCTTTTGTCTTAGTTTATTCGTTGTAGAAAACCGTCAAACATCATTTTAATGTGCAATATTCATAGAAATACATATATATGTAGATAAAAGGATTAAATAGTATTAGGTTGTGAACCTCAACATCATAATTTCAGTAAAGCATATAATCCCCGTCAGGTGACGCAAAAAATTGTATAAATAAAAGGTGTTTATCACGTTACTTGTATTTCTGTTTAGTAAAATGTTGGCTTTTGGATATTTATATATAGTGACAAAGTAAATTTTATTTAATATATATTTTTCTCGTTTTATTGATATACAGCCTACTTAGGTTCGCACCATATAAAAAAACTTTTTATTTCTAATTTTACGAAACAAAGTTATTTTTATATAAAGTTTTGCGTGGTCTAAGACCTTAAATGCAATCATTAGATATTATTTTTTTGCAGTGGTATACGAGGTATGTCAAGAGATATAAATTTGCTCTCGAGGAAAGTTCCTTTATTTGTAATAATATCGAAAAATTTTTAAAGAAAAAATGTTAATGATTAAAATAGCTTTCCAATATGCAAATTGGTTTACTTAGAAGAAAAAACATTTATTAACAATTTTCTGCGATAACAAGCGTTTTCGTGATTTTTCGCATTTTTGAGAGTTTTTAAGCTTTTTTTACATATTACATTTTGAAAATAAGTATGCATTAATGAACAATCTTAAATTTTCTCCGTTAACGCATAAAAAACTAAAAAACAATTTCTTGAAAATAAACAAGTTTGCATATTAAATTGCTATTTTTAATTTTAAACATCTTCTTTTTATAATTTTTTTGATATTATTAAAAAAGGTATTCTCTTGAGCAAAATTCATATTTTTTGACATACCTCGTATACTACTGCAAAAATAATATTTGATAACTGTATTTTGGATTTTAGAACATGCAGAACTTTTTATAAAAAAATACTTTTTTGTTAAACTATAACTAATAAAGTTTTGAAATTTTTAGCATTTAACATTAACTGTAAAAATAATTTGTAACTTACCATAACCATATAATTTTCAATAACCTTCTCTTTCTAAGTGCAGTAAATATTATAATAATATAATATAACAACATTACCTATAAAAACATATTTTTTAATTTTAAACATAATTAAATTTGCTCCAGTTTATGAAATAGGTACTTACTGCAGCTAATATAACCAGGTGCGACTGCGACTAAGATAATTTTCTCAAAAAATACGGAAAAACAGACAAGATGTCTATGTGGTATTCTGTAATCTAAGATATGTTCAATGTACGTAATGATACAGTATCTTAAAATGATAATAGAGTTATATCAGTTTATCCACTGGGGTTGATAATATGCAAAATCCCCGTATTGTAGATATACGGCATAATAATAACAAAAAATCTCTGGTAAATATAAGATATCTCTTTTATCTGTTACGTTGGCCAAAGATAATTTTCATTCAGTTTTTACTTACCTACTTAGATGTAGGTATCAATGGCAGGTTATAGTAAAACGATAAAAATACCATTGATATCAGATTTTAAATAATCACACATGAGATATGGGATAATCGGTTGGTAAGATTACGGCCTAGTTTAAACAAAATATGGATTATCTTTGCTACCTTTTTCTTTAAATAAAACACTTTTAAAAAGAAAAAGTAATTTTATCACTACTTAAAACAAACAGCTTTCCAATAATTTGCAGACAACTTGTATATTTACCAGATAAATATAAATGGATTGACTTGTTTACCCCTGATGGTAGACCTTATCTGCTCAGCAGCAACTTTACCAAAAACCCAAATAACAAGATCCTAAATCGGGACAACAATACCTAATGTTTGCCTTGTTAAAATATGAACAATATAAGTATGTTTTACCAAGTGACACTTAACAATTTAAAGAAAAAAATATTTTAAAACTTAATGCAAAATCTCTGATTGATGTTCTGGTATAAAATTTACGAAATATAGATTCTGATATTTAAATTTAAACTTTTGGAGTACAATTTACAACATTCTAATTTTTCATAAAATTTCACAACACTGCCGAAACATATTCCTGTTCAATTTTTGCTGCTAATACGGTGTTTTTCACACTTATCCTAGGGACTAGGGACAGTAGACATAAAATTTTGAAAATTTTAAAACTTACTTTATTTGGCTTGGCCAATTTATTACTATAAATACATATATATATATATATATATATATATATATATATATATATATATATATATATATATATATAAACAAGTTTTTTTTTAATAAAACATTTAGTTTAAACTATATATATATATATATATATAAAACCAGTCATAATTGACGTATTGCTGTTCTTAGGGCAAGTAAGTAAATCTGTGTCTAGAATAAACAAAATTGCTAACATACCTATTAGAAGTTCTTACTATCGAAAGTTATTAATTGCATGTGTCATATTATTTCTCACTCTGACACTAACAGATCTATTTAAAAAGAATTGGAACCAAACTTTTATTTCCTTTCTTTACTTTTAAACGTAAATGGATATATCAACATGCTGTTGATTTCTGGAAAACCAGCAATAATTGATATATAGTGTAATATACCTATTTGATCTAAAATTTAATAGAGTAAAGTAATTAGTTAAAATATACTGGGTGCTTTATCTTAGGAAGCTTACTTGACAATAAAAATTCTGTTTTTGTGACACATTGTATAATAATTAAAACTGTCAATAAAATAAGTGTGTGCAAATAAAAAATAAAGTTTATTTTTGTATCTTGTTCAGGAACAAAGATATTTCGTAAATATAAATAGAGTTGAAACACTCAGTATTGACACTGCGGCTTTATTACAACGGTACACCTAAATTTTGTTGGCAATTTATGAAAATATCTTATTTTTTCAATTTTTCTTCTAAACTTTCTTTATCCCATTTCGTCACATCAACACGCGACGTAGGTACAGTGCGTCCAATCTAATTTTTCCACATTTTAAATGCCCATACTTTTTTATTTCTTAACTTAAAGAAATGATTTAAAAACCAAAATGGGACACCCTGTATATTGTGCCACAATTAAAAAGATCTTTTAAAGAGCTCTATAAAAATACTACATTTCATATATCTATCTTTAATAATTTCGGAAATATGGCCATTTAAATCTGAAAAATATTACAATGTAATTTCCATCATATCTACAGTCTAAGCTTAGTCCTAAAGTAGGTATAGTGGAAATTACATATATTATTTTTCAGATTTAAATGGTCACATTTTCGAAACTATTAAAGATAAATATATCAAATGTAGTATTTTTGTAAAGTTCTTTAAAGGCTTTTTAATTGGTGGTATAATAAACAGGGTGTACCATTTAAAAACAGTAGGTATTGTCAATAAAAACTTGATAATTTACTGTACAATTTGGTTTTTGGATATTTTTGTTTGAGTTAAGAAATAAAAAATTATAGGCATTTAAAATGTGGACAAGTTAGATTGGACGCACTGTACAGTTTAGGAAGCTCTGGTAAATATTTTAGAATGACAGGTACTGCTACCCTTTTAATCATTTTTTTAAATCTTTTTGACATCCCACGAAGGCATATGCCTAAATACCAGAGTACCGTGGGTGTCGGGTTTTAGATGTTCAACCCATTGTTCCCCCTGCTCCGTCAACGTTGTCCAAGCACTAAAACATGCAGTTATGCATTTCACAGCACCTTTAAGACAACGCGGTAGTGCCACCACGGTCGTTATTTTTAAATAACTACTACCTAAATATGTCTACCTCGCTGGGAATCGAACCGGCGACCTCTGGCTTCGAAGATCAAAGCTCTGTCCACTGCGCCACGGGGAAGAAAATTTGTATCAATGTAAAAAGTTTACAAAAACATTTACTGAAAAATGCTTTCTAAGGCAGCTACGCCCTTTTTAAATTAAGAAAATATTGGTTTTTTCTCAGCTTGTTTATCAAAAATTATTTTGCAAGAAAACTATTTAAAAAAGGTATTTATTTTAATTAGATCTACCGCACATCCAGTTTTTGCAAAATTGTCAGTATCTTCAGCAAGGCCCATAATAGTAGATAATGTGCATTTTTACGAATTTACTTTTTTGGTATTATTTTTAGTTAAGACTGAAACGACATTAACTTTATTATTTTAAATGCTACTCTCAGTATAGGTTTGTTCCAGCAGGCTGTCAGAAATGTTTGCAACCGTTCGGATTCTGCGCACGTCAAATTTGTCGTTCCAGCAGTGCCATGTTTGTAACATTATACAATTGTTTGTTGTTCTAGCAGTGTTTTTAAGATGTTGGAAACTGTTTGAAAAGTTTGCAAACTTTGTTCAAACATTACTGACAATTTTTAACATAACATTTTTTGTATTGATGTATAAGCAGTATGCACGCCTTGTTTATTTTTCGTTCCAGCAGAAAACTGTTGCAAACAGTTTTGACTAATGTTTGTAACAATTTCTGCGTTTTACAATTGTTGCTAACATGTTTCCAACAATTTGCTGGAACAAACCTTATATGTAAAGTAATTTAAATATAAAAATGAAATTTCGAGTATTTTGCATTCATAGCACTCTAGATTAAAAATTAAAAATATTTTAAGGTTGGATGTCAAAAAGTAGCAAATGCTGTGTTATTGTACTGATACTTTGGCAACTATAAATTGATAATAAATGCCTAGTAAGTAACTCCGGTTACTGTAATTTTAAACCAATAAAATACATTTTTTATTGTGGTAACTAGGGTTACTGCATTTTTAAACCAATGAAATACATTTTTTGTTCAAGTGTTTTTCTCAATTTATAGTAAACAGAGTATAAAATGTCGTTTATTATTTTAATTAGTAAAAACATACCGGGTGTCCCATTAAAAATATGAAAGTTAAGGTCGTTTCCGGCTAAGCCGGAAGTAGTAAAAAGAAATAAACAAACATTTATATAATATACCTATGTACAAATTTGTAAGACACCGACTAAAGACTACGATATTTATTGTAAATTTTCTGGAAAACTACCAAATCGTTAAAAAAAAACTAAAGATTTTTAAGAGAGAATTGAAAAGCCTTTATAATCATTATATTAACCCCCAAAAGTAAATTTAAACAGTGTGTCCAAAATTGGTAGGGAATGTATTGGGATATTGGAAACTAGAAGAGATAGAAAGACGGTTAAATGGGGAAAGTTATAGACCATTTAACCTTTAATTTAATGCGGTTTTGATGACGGCCGTATCTCGTTTGGTTTTTGAGTTATTTTGAAAAAACTAAAAATGTGCATTTTAGAAAAAGTGCTGTAGTTTTTTATTTCAAATAATTTTTGGAATCCGTAAAAACATTGTTAGGGCAACTTTTTAAGAGGAATACATTCCTGTATTTAGATTTTAATTTTAACGTTTCGGTTTTAAGATATCATCATCAACTTTTGTTTTTCTTATGGCCGCCATTTTGTTTTTTCTACATTTTCAAAGAGCGTTTTATTCCCTTTAAAATGATGTATAACACTTAATTAAAATTTTTTTGTTTTATGTCAAAAACATTAAAAACCATTTTTGGTCGAGTTGGCCATGACTGCCTCTAGAAACAATTGCGAAAATGTCGTTGCTAAGACGAAGTTGTCAAATATTCTCATTTAGTTACATATTTTATTGTGTTATTGGAAAATTGTGTTAAACGTATCCACAAAAATGCCGGAAATTTTTCAAACGAAGAAACATTTGACATGTTAGTTATTTATATTAAAAATCACAGAAATGCGGAGAATGCAGCAAACAATTATTTGGAAAGTTTTCCCGAAAGACATCAACCTGGGATAAAAATGTTCTCCACACTTACTACCAACCTACTTGCATATGGAAGTTTTGAAAAACCTCGACCAAAAGAGTATCAAAAAAATAATGAAGCTCGAAATAGAAATATTCAAGAATATTTTGCCGATAATCCTACATCTTCTACACGAGTTGCAAACGGCGAACTTAACATTCCGAAGTCAACCATACATCACGTTTTAAAATTATCCCATTATCGCCCATATAAACCCACCCTTGTACAAGGGCTTAATGAGGGTGATTTTCAAAGAAGACTTCAATTTTGCCATTGGTATCGTAATAAATGTGAAGAAAACCCAATTTTTTTAGAAAAGTTTTATGGACGGACGAAAGTCATTTTACAAATTGTGGCGTATTTAACAAACATAACCACCATTACTGGGCTGTAGAAAATCCCCAATTACGGGAACAACGTAGACTGCAAGTTCGATTTGGCTTTAACGTATGGTGCGGAATTTATGGTAATAAAAACATATTAGTTATTATTTTTATTTTTTTATAATATATTTTTTAGCAAATCACTTAATTGGGCCTTTTATTTACGAGCAGACACTGAATGGCCAAAGATATCTTGAGATGCTGCAAAACGAAATAATTCCAGCAATTAGGGAAGTAGTTCCACCAAATGATTTTAACAATTTGTGGTTTCAATAAGATGGATGTCCCGCTCACAATTCTAGGGAGGTGCACACATTTTTATCGGAAACTTTTGGTGAGAGAATTATCTCAAACAATGGGCCTGTTCGGTGGCCTGCCAGGTCTCCAGACATCACTCCTTTAGACTTTTATTTATGGGGTTATTTAAAAAATGAAATATATGAATTTGATCCTCCTGAAAATGTACAAGTTCTTGAAGACCGTTTGCGGGATGTCCTATTAAGTATAAACAGAAACACTCTTAACCGCGTTACCAGAACTGTTTTAAAGAAGTGTCAAAAGTGCATTGAAAAAAACGGTGGACATTTTGAACTGTAGCGTTATTTTTGGCAAAATTATTATTTTTTTATTATTTTATTAATATTTATTAGTTCCCTGGTTGCAACTCATGTAGAAGATATAGGATTATCGGCAAAATATTTTTGAATAATTCTATTTCGATTTTCGGTATTTTCTTGATACTATTTTGGTCGAGGTTTTTCAAAACTTCCATATGCAAGTAAGTTGGTAATGAATGTAAAGAGCATAGTTTTTCTTAGGATTTATATTTTTTTCCAATTGTTAGTGCAAATTAAAAGAAGATAAGTTTGATTTTTGTATTGTTATAGGTTGAGTTAAACACAATAATATAAAAAAGTAAATATACTAATTTTTGGTAGAAAGTACAGCTTTATATTATTATTATTAAATATTTTAATCTGTCATTACAAACAAAGTAAATCTCCGTCTTTGTTTGGGTACATAGGCTTTTAAAAATTAAAAATAGTTTTTTAACATAGTTTATTTTTAGGAATCAAATGGCAATTGTTTATAAAGCTATTTTCCTATGCAGTCATGGCCAACTTAGCAAAAAATTTTTTTTTCCTTTTTTGACATTAAACAAAAACATTTTAATAAAGTGTTGCACATCATTTTAAAGGGAAAAAACGCTTTTTAAAAATGTGCAAAAAACAAAATGGCGGCCATAAGAAAAACAAAAGTTGATGATGATATCTTAAAACCGAAACGTTGAAATTAAAATCAAAATGCATGAATGTATTCGTCTTAAAAATTTGCCCTAACAATGTTTTTACAGATTCCAAAAATTATTTTAAATAAAAAACTACAGCACTTTTTCAAAAACGCACATTTTCAGTTTTTTCAAAATAACTCAAAAACCAAACGAGATACATCCGTCATTAAAACGGCATTAGATTAAGCTCTAAATGGTCTATAACTTTTCCCATTTAACCATCTTTCTATCTCTTATGGTTTCCAATATCCCAATACATTCCCTACCAATTTTGGACACACTGTATACAAAAATATTGACGCGTTTTTAAGATTTTTCTATAAGTGTACAAATAACTGAATTATCCTATTTAAATTAGAATGCACTTGTTTATTAATTTGTCTAAATTATGCTTCTATTTCAGGTTAACCGTCCAATTAGTATGAAAAAGAAGGAATTCAAACAAGAAAAAGAAGACCCAAAAACACATCCTCAAGTCATAACGGGGCATCTGTGTCTGGATTGCAACAACGATTGAGTAAGAATAATTTAATTTTTATATTTACTTGTTTTAAACCATCAAACCGATTTTGAAAAACTGAGGCCATATAAGGAAGAATTTAAGCTCCTTTAAGATGAGGTACACTTAACCCCCTTTCCATTTAATTTTACATTTGTGTTGGTGAGAAGAAAGGATAATCTTGAGCAAGTAAACTTTGGCACAAAAATGTGTCCCTCAAAAAATAAAAATTGATGTGTTTAAGTTTTTTTGTGTACAAATTGCAATATTATACGGGCCCGCTCTGTTTTAATGGGAATGCACTGTATTAATATTTTAAAGCAATAATTAAGATGTTTATTTGACTTTTTGGTCAAGTGTGTGTATAGGGTGGAGTATTTTCGTTGACCTTGGTACAGCACAATTAAAAGAAATAGAACGAATCTGCAGGAGGATCACGACACTCGAATCGATTAAATCGAGCAAGTCGTGGGCATCTTTATAAATTTAGCTACGATATTCGATTGAGTTTACCTTCAGCAACTTTTGTTTTTCTGTCTGTTGCCAAAGGTAAGCTCGATTGAATGTCGTGGCTGAATTTATAGAGATGCCCATTGTTCGATTTAATCGAATCGAGTGTCGTGATCCTCCTGCTAATTGCACAATCTCAATTTTGTTTTTCAAAACAAATTCAATGGTGAAAGTAAATCATAGCTAACTTCATTCGTTTTTGAGATATAGGGTGTTTTTAAGTTTCGCAGGGCACTTATAGTTTAAAGCTTGATAATGAAGATAGAAAAATATGTACATAGAAAAGTTTTAGGGATTTTTACGTAGAATTCAGAACTGGCGTAACCATATTTTTTCTATTAATTTTACTTTAAAGTTCGGTTTATTTAACTGAAAGATCCTGTTTATTTTGTCATCAGTTGAAAGGTCTCCTTAAAAGCTATAAAAAATATCATATTTTTTAAATATATTTTTCATTTCTTAATAGTTTCTGAAATATGGCTATCATCAGGAATTTTTAACGAAACACCCTATATATTATTTTATCGTTGCAAGATATTTCAAACAGGTTTAACAAAATACCCCATTCAATGTATTTATCCCTTATAGTGGTGGAAATATACAGGGTATTCATTTAAAAACTTTTCACTCAAGTTATCTTCGAAACGAGACAGATTTGAGAAAATCGCCGAAACACGTCAAGATATTTATTGAGGGGGAACGTTTTTTACAAAAATTGGACGGCTCCCCTTTAACCCCTTAACCACCAGGGCCACCACCCTAAAATTCTTAAATGAGAAGGCGGGTCGACTGATACATCATTTTAAAGCTCCTGACGAGTACTTTATAACCCTAGAATATGAAGTCAATACCTTCACCTATTACAAAATGGCGGTACTTTAAAAATTACCTAAATACCTGATTTGGATGGCCATATTTCCGAAACTAATAAAGTTAGATGTACCTAATGTGGTGTTTTCTTAAAGCTCTTTTAATTGTGATACTGGTAGTAATATACAGGGTAGAAGAAAAAGTCCATATTTTTTTATTTAAGAACCCTGTATATATACATACATATACATATTTTACCATTAAAAAGATCTTTAAATGAGCTTTTAAAAATACCACATTAAGTACATGTATATGATCATATAAATATAAAAAAATAGAAGATATACGCACTAAGATTTTGAAGCTCATATTTCTGAAACTGTTAAAAAAGTCATTTTTAATGTTATAAATTTTAAAAGTGTATTTTTAATGGTGATAAAATATAAAAGGTGATTTATTTAAAAATGCCATTTTACTAACCAACTCCTAACGATGACTTTTACATTTTCGAAACTATGACAAATTAAATATATCAAGTTTAAATGGTTTTTACAGCTTTTAAAAAGACCTTTTTATTGGTGATAAATATACAGGGTGTTCTATTTAAAAACCCAACTTGTTGCTTTAACGTTAAAATTAAAGTCAATGAAAAATATAGGTACGCCACTGAATTCTACGTAAAAATCGGTTAAACTTTTTCATTAACATTTTTTTCAATCACAACCTCTAATATTAAGCGAGTTACAAGTGCCTGGCCAAATTCACAAAATTAAAAAAAACACTATGTATCTTCAAAACAAATCAAGTTAGTGATGATTTATTATCACTATTAAAGATTTGTTCTATCTCTTTTGCTTTACCCTTTGCAAGGTCAACGAAAAGGCGTCACCCTGTACATTGTACAGATTCGAGGAGAAGAAAGGGGACTGTGGGGATGATGTGTTTATCCAAAAGCATACTTTCGTGCTTTGTAATCTTTATTAAATATAAAAAGTGTTTTTTTTCTAAATCTAGTTTCTGACTACACCTAGGTTACGTTCCTAAATCATTACAAAGTACACATTTCTTACATTTCTGTTACAGAGGTCGTTCCTAAATGTATTATTTATTACACTGCTTTCGATCTTACAGCGTTCAAAAATAGTTTGGGAATGTAACTCTGTATTACATTCTTTACCGTGCTCACAAGCGCGGTAACAATTTACCGGTTTTGCGCATTTCATATTTGTCTTTTAATAGAATAGGAAACAAACGAAATTTTTCTAATTTTTAGATTAAAAAGAACAAACTTTTTAAATTCAAAATAAGAATAATTTTATACTAACACAAACATACAGGTTTTTTAAAAAACTATTGCATTAATAAGTTTTGGTTTGTTTATAAATTGATTTTTGATATATTAAAATTGTAATTAATATTAGATTTTAAATAAATAAATAAACATTTTTAATTATTTTTCGTTACATGCCAGGTTACAAGGGACATTTACGTTTCATTTCCTGAGTAGCGTTTAAAAATTGCTTTTACAATGTAATACATTTCAAATGTCATTTTGATTCCATTACAGAATACAAGGATTACTTTACATTTTATTTATGAACGCACTCCTATATGTGTGCCTATTAATAAAATTATTTACAGGCGTTGGGCACATATTGGGCCATCCAATTTGGATGGATTTTTAATACTAAATATTATTTTACGCGTACATGTCAAAATATAAACGCCATATTAAAAATATGTGTGTAATTTCTGTTCAAAGATTAAACTCTATATTACTTAGATAAAATTGAAGTGTTGTGTAAATATAGATTATCGACAGGCATGATAACAGACGTTAGATGTATACGTGAAATATGTATATTTTATTGTACCAATAACAGGGTCTAATAAACATTTTATACGGCAAAAACCTTTTATTTGGACACATTGTCAACGTCACTTTTAAATACTTAGAAATTAATTACCTACATATGTGGTAAGAGTTTTGCAAGGACATACATACATTTTTTTAATCATAAGTCATATAATTTTAATTATTTAGCTAAAAATAATTATTTATTTTTATTCAAACAAACATCTAATTTAAGGAAATGAAAGAAATTACCAGTAGCGTACCACATTTTTTAAAACTCTACGATAATAACCGGATACCCATGCGAAGACCACCGAGTAAACTACAAAGTCATTAAAAATCCAATAAAAACAAAAATTGTAATTATACAGGGTGTTTCAGAACTATGGGATCAAACTTTAAGGTGTGATTCCTTATGGTATTTTATGAAAAAAGTTCCTATAACAATATGGCCGGAGATTCCTTATTGAGATACAGGGCGTTAAAATTTAAGAAAAAAACAGTTTTTTCTAAATATTTTAAATATGCTTAGGCGGATTTGGATAAAAGTTGGTACATTTATTTAAAGTAATAAGGCGCACTAACCTTTATTATTAGGTCCAGTGGCGTCTCTGTGGGTACCGCAACTTATATTATTGAGAAAAAAGTACACCACCGACTTTTTTGACGTTTTTATTTTTTTATAATTAAGCAATTAATTCTCGTTTATTTTTTTCGTATCTACCTTCGTTTTCGAGAAAAATATTAAAGCTACTAAAATTACTTTTAAAAAGTACCCATAGACAACATGATATAAAAAGCAAAAATCAAAATATAAGAATTATTTGCCTTAAAATAAATTAGCAGTGGTGTATTTTATCGAAAATTGTCATTTATTCCTATTTACTAAAATCGATATTCTTTATTTTTTAATTTTAGATTTTATTTTATGCTGTTTAGGGCTACTTTTTAGATTGACTTCAAGTGGCTTTTATTGCTCGAAAACAAAGAAAACACAAGATACTAAAAAGTTGTACTATTAATTGCCTAATTATAAAAAAATATGAAAATTTAAAAAAGTCAGTGGCGTATTTTTTTGCTCAATAATATAAGTTGCGGTGCCCTCTGAGACGACACTGAGCCCAATAATAACAATATGATTAGGGCTAAATAAGCGCCCTATTACTTTAAATAAATGTACCAAATTTAATCCAAATCGGCTTAAGCACATAAAAATATTTAGAAAAGACTCTGGACATATGTTTATAGGAACTTTTTTTCATAAAATAACAAAAGAAATCACAGCTTAAAGTTTGATCCCATAGTTCTGAAACACCCTGTATTTTGCGCACGCATTGAAAATTACTGCGTTACTCAAAATTTGAACTGTTTTGTTTATTAAAAAAAAATTAAATTAAGGTTCAAAATTATGTTACCATTATTTATTTTAGAAGTACCAAAAATATATACTCATGATGACAATATAGTAATGTTACTTACTTCAGTGGCGTAGCTAGGGCAGGGCAAGCTCCCTGGGGCAAAAAGTAAAGTGGAGCTCCTAAAAATTTGAAGAGCAAAATAAAAAGGTCCTCAGTAGTTTTTACGTTCCTTTTACTTTCCACTTTTTTATCGACCATAACCAAGACCTACAAAAATTTGAAGTCCCAAAAAAGGGCCTCCCTTTTATTTTCCATCGTATTTGTTTTCTGTACTTCTGTACTTACCTCAAGGGCCCTTTTTTCAACTGCAAGCGGTCCCTTAAGCTTGGGGGCCGTGGGGCACTGCCCCACCTAGCCCCTTAGTAGCTCTACCACTGACTGACTTTGCAGGTTTCAACGAGTTTAAATGGCGGATGTGGTCAAATACGTGATTTTATATATTGATAAAATGGATAACTTAAAATAAAAGCACCTAATTTCTTAATTGTAAAATCTTATTATACCTATTTAGTATAATCTTACCAGAACTAAGGTAGCAACTACGATAAAACTTGTCATGTCTTCAATAAAACAGCAGGAGGATCGAAATTATACTGACTTCGGGAGGTTTTCCGTGGCTCTTTTATTGTAACGTGGTGAAGTCTAGAATATTACAGAATTGTCTATACTTTGGGCACTTTAAATTAGGAAAACAGCAGGACAAAAAGTAAATAACAGTAGTTTAAGAAGTCAGAAACCATTGTTACTTAGTAGCGAATTTTTCCTAATATAAAATTACCAGATTATGGTAAATTATTTTATTACAGGATGCAATAAAAGTTAAAAATGGATAATTTAGCATTTTAAGAAAACTTCAAGTAATGTTAATATTTTCCATATTATTAATAAAAATCAAATGTAAATTAAATTTGCTAACAGAAAAACGCGTAAAATAAATAGCATACATTGGTTTTATTTGTGGATATTTGATATAAAAATATAATGTTCTTAGAAATGCATTTTCCTAAGATAGAGGAACGTTATGAGAATGTAAAGATTGCTTTAAAGTTTCCAATATTTATGTAATATAATTACAGAACAATATACGGATCCTGGAATATTGTACAGTAATTTATTAACTTTTGGACAAAAAATCAATTCAAAAATATTCTTTATTACTAGAAATTCTGGTTTGCACTCTGAGCTTGTTTGTATTTTAATTATGTTTATGTCTTTTTTGGGGTGGTTCTTAATAATAGTTGTTATTATTTTGTAATGTTTTTGTACATTTTTCGGTTATATGTGAGGATTAAGACTTGTTACTAATACTTCTAATCGTTGTCTTTATTTTACAAATTAGTATTGATGTATTTTTTTTATGTCAATGACTTTCTAAAAATATGCGTTCCGAAAACAAGATAACTTTTATACATCAACATAAAATTAGTTAAAAAGCTTTATTTCATTGCATTTATAAGAATTAGTTAACAAACATAATATCCGATTTGACAAAAAATATAATAATCATTACCTTCGCCATTCTGACAAGAATTATGGCAGCCTTATTTTAAAATGTCATGATGTATTTGACTCATCAAATTTACTTTTATTATACAGAAGAAGGTAGATCGGAAAACTAAATAACAATTTTTATTTAATATGTCTTTGATTACAAACCATAAAAAAATTATTGATCAATCGCATCAAAATTCTATCGTATCTACTGGCTGATACCAAGTTGCCGTCAATGTAATAAGGCTTATACAGTGACCGCCAGAAATGTTGAACCATATGGAAAACTTTTTAATTTTGATTTCTCAAAAAAATTCTTGATAAAAATCTCTGCATACAGCAAAACTCACAACTGATCGAATTTTAAATATACCATAGCATATACCAGGTGGGTGCAAATTAACGAATATGACACAAGAGAAAATTACCTTTTTTTTTTAATTTTAGAGAAAAATGTTATTTAAAAACTTGTTAAGAATTAAAAGTTATATCGTATTTTAAAAGCAGAGCCTCCTATTAAAAAATTAAAAGAAAAACTTACTTTTTACCTTACCCCGTATAGAAATAAGATCGAACTAAATTAACTGCAATAAATTGTCCTAATAAGCAATTGGCCTTTTAATTAAAAAAATTGTCAAAGCGTTGTTATTTTTTAAGTATTTAAGTACATTTGGATCAATTCAAAAACAGAAACGTAAATTTTTACTTTTTTCTGGTTCCATAAGGTCCTTAAAACGTTTGTATTTATTTAAATTAATCCTAATATATATATATATATATATATATATATATATATATATATATATATATATATATATATATATATATATATATATATATATATATATATATATATATATACTGCCGTGATTAGCAAAAACGCCGTATGTGCAAAAAGTTGAAACGAAGTAAATTGTGTTTAAAGTAAATTGTCCAGCCGTACCAAACGATTTTTTAAAACCTTTTTTTGTTACCGCATCATTTTTTTTAAACGCGGCAGCTGATGTATGCTTAGCAAAAATGGATCACTTGCAATTTAGATGCGGTATTTTTCTTAAACAGCCAGTAGATATAGCGTTTACCCTAAGCTGTTTTATATTATAACAGATTTTGATTTTCGTTTTAGATATTGCGTTTTAGAGTTTTTACGTACAATAGGGCGTTTTTACTAATTTGGCAAGAAAATAATGTAATTTTAAACTTATTGATGTGAAAAAACAAAAATTGACCCGAAGTGCAGATACGGCGTTTCTGCTAATAACGGCAGTATATACATATATATATATATATATATATATATATATATATATATATATAATTTACTTTTGTTTACTTTCTTTCTTGAGATTGAGGTTTTTTTTTTTAATCCCAAGAAACAAAGTAAACAAAAGTAAATTATAAGAAATGGTTTAAGAAAAATTGAAGCATATATATATATATATATATATATATATATATATATATATATATATATATATATATATATATATATATATATATATATATATTATATATATATATATATATATTTTTTTTTTAATAATATTTCCAATAAATTATAATTTTTAAAGATTCTAATAGAAAATCATTAAAATAAATTTACGTTTTTTAAAAAGTTAGGCTGTTTTTTTATAAGGTAAAAATGACGTGGAACATGAATCTAATTGCTTTTAAGTTTTGGCCTTATTGAACCACCAAAAAGGAAACAAATAAGTTTGTCTTTTAAATTGATCTAAATGTACCTAAAAGCTTTAGGAATAATAATGCTTTGACATTTTTTGGAATTCAAGGGTAATAAGTATAGTTTACGGTAGTTAATTTTGTTCGATCTAATCTCTATACGGGGAAGTTGGAAAAGTAAGTTTTTTTATCAAATTTTTTAATAGGAGACTCTACTTTTAAAACATGATATTACTTTTAATTCTAAGCTAGTTTTCCAAATAATATTTTTTCCACGTTCAAAAATAAAGGTAGTTTTCTCTTGTGTCATATTCGTTAATCTGCACCTACCCCGTATACGCTATGGTTTATTTAAATTTTGATCAGTGTTTTCTGAGTTTCGCTGTATGCAGAGATTTTTATCAAAAATAAAATTTTTGAAAAATCTAAAATAAAAAAGTTTTTATATGGTTCAACATTTCTTGTGGTCACTGTATAAACTTACAAAAAATACAGTGCTAATAATAAAAAAATATTCTACAAACAACGCGAACAAAAAGTTTAGGTCTGTTTAAAATTGTGAATATTTGTTATTTTCCGTTTTAAATTTAAATCCAAATATTAAAATTTTTACTCTGTTTAGTTAGCAGAATCTAATAAATTAAAAATAATTATTTTAGCCTTATGATTTATTCTGATAAGGAAAAAAACATTTAACATAAAATTAATTTTATTGTCTAAAAACTTAACAAATATGCAATTAATGAAAAAATTTTGTGTCTTCTCTTCTTCTGCGTCACTGCCGCTAATCTCCAAGTGACTACAAACATCTACCTCGAGAAAGAGGACAGAAATTACTGAATCAAACAATATATAAAACAAATCATATAAAAATATATTAGGATTTATATAAATGCAAATCGTAATTCAATAAATAGTTCTATTTTTTTTATTTATATTTTTAGCTTTAAACACAAGTCCTTATTATCTGCACAACATCTCCCAAGATAATGATCTTCCCACTGATCAGTATCAGCTTCCGCATAGCATACCAACAGCAGCATATCAACCAACCCAGTACCATCGACAAATCCAGAATGCCGACCATTTGAATCGTCAAATGGCTAAGTAAGTGAGTACATTTTTGTGTTTATTTCATGTTGTCTTTGTTATTATCCATTTAATGTCTAAATCATCATACCAATATCTCTAGAATACCTTACTTTTAATATACTAGCAATAGAAATATTGACAGATGTTACAGAATGTTGTTTTTTTAGCAGGTGTGGCATATTTCTGCCAATATGCTAATGCGGGAGAGGATTTCCGCTATGTATGTTTTCAAACAGACTGCTTTTTACTCCCCAATTGAAGGACCTCAGTTAGTATTTTTTTGCAAGGATTACCTATTAACGCCTTCTCATGTCTTTGGCTAGGTGATCTAGATGTTGTTGTTCAGAACATCCATTAATTGTTGTTTTCATCACCTGTTTAGATAGTGCCTTCTATTCTCGAGTGCCCAAGAACCCACAGGAGTTCAATTCTGTGTTTCTTGGAGGCAAGTTTTTTTAGATTATTTATGCGCTCTATCGAGATTTTGATCACGATATGCATTTAAGGAATTTAGAGCAGGCTGTATGAGAGAATCCGAATGGTGTGGGTGCGGTATCCCCTTTTCACATTTTTTGAACACATAGTAGAATAGCATATATTTCTGCTCGTTATGCTGTGGCTTGCTTTATAGTGGAAAGCTAAAAGTCGTTTTAGGCCTTGCCTCAAATACACCAGGATCTACTACATCATACATTTTAGAGCCACCGGTGTATCAAACCAAGCCTCTGTCAAGTATGAAGGTGTTTTTATATTATTCTATTTCTTCTTATTGTAAAATAGGTAAAGTAATGACTTTACATATGACCTAAAACCTAAAATTTAAAATAAAATCAAATTCCTTGCAGGTAATGGAAAATGTTGTTTTCAAAAATATTACTTTTTGGACTTCCATTGACATTAATTTTGCCTCAGTGGTTTCCAACTGGTGGTCCCTGGAAGCATCTTACGTGGTCTGCAAACCATGCCAATAAATGACAAGAGCCGACACAACATTACTCGAACGCGTAACACGCCCAACTTCGACTCTCGAGTCTAGCATCGGCGCGTGAGTCCAAAGGTGGTCCACAGCGTAACGGAAATTTTGTTTAATGGTCCACCAAAATTAAAAGGTTGGGAACCACTGTTTTAACTGATATATGACGTTTTGGATGTTAGAGATCAACACCATCCAAAACGTCGTGTATCACATGAAATGAAAGACATTGGAAGTCCAAGAAAGTTATTGGTATCAAAACCCTCGTTTTTAAAATAATTTTTTTGGGTGCCAATAAAGTAACCAAAAAGTAACAATATATTAATTTTTATTTACAGTGTACAGCCTCTTCAACCCATATTACAAAGCCAGGTTGATCAGGCGAGAATAATAACTTCAACTTCGCAGCCGGTGCGATTTCAACACGATGAAGGGGATCAAGACGAGACTGATCTAAATCAGTAGTTATTTTAGTTTTTTTTTTGTATTTTTGTAATATAGTAATATATAGTATTTATTTTCCATTTATTAGTTTTTACTCTTTGAATAAGGTAAAATTGTACGTGTAAGTAACAGATTATAAATACTATTCAGAATATATTTAATTAAATTCTGTGAATATACAAGGTAATTCTTAGCCTATGCGCATAAACTTGTGAAATTACTACTAAAGACAAATAATGCCTAATAAAAAAATGAAAGTTAGTAAAATACTTTAATGTTAAATTATTTTAAATAAAATAAAATCGTATGTTCTAAGCAAAAATAATAATAATAAAAAAAAGATAGTAAACTTGTTTTTGTTACTGAATAATCTTTTTTTTGTTCTATGTAAAAACTAAACCAATCAATTAATTATGATGATGTTTGGTATGCCTGTTGGTACTCTAGTATTAGTAATGGTTGTTGTAAGTGTATTTTTAGCAATTAGAGTTAAAATTAGAGCTTATATTAGTCATACCAAACACAAAACGTAGGTAAGTGCCTAGTTTTTTTTATTATCAGTAATTATTATTTGTCTTTAGAAATAACGTTTTTTTATTTGAAATATTTGAGTATCTCCCTCACTAAAAATATTTTACCAACTTTTTTCCACTTTCATTAGTAATTGTTTGTCCTTCGCTATAATTGTACAAGTTTAAACGTATGTGTTTAGAGTTACCCTGTATATGTAATTTACAAGCAGTAAGCCTTATTAGTAAATAAAATTTTCATAGACCTTTAAAGCAGTTTAACTATTTACGAACCAATAATCTTTTGACTTTTTTTGGGAAGAATGAGGATATAGAAGGTAATCAGAGACTCGATAATTCCATATTAAAAAGTTGACTTAATCATAGCTAGAACATTCTATTTTCACAGCCTTCACAACTACGCAAAATTTAACAAATTTAATTTTTGCAAATAAAAGCATATCATACCACTTTCTGTTATGTGTAGAAAATATATATAAAAATATACATTAAGTATATTAAATAAGTGATGGCGGCAAAGTTTTATTCCAGTTATTAGTTTTCATTCGGTATATCTGATATACCATTTTCATCCAATAGAAAGCCAAACAGTTCGTAGATATTTATCCTGCGTTCCTACTACAAACTTGAAGTACATATGGTGACTGTGATTTTTTTAATGCAAGATATATGATTTTAAGTAGTGAATGCCTTGCCCCGTTTTGGGTAGCGTACTAAAATAAATTTAACACTACAAGACAAACATTTTTAAGAAATAAAAATATTACAAACAATATTTATAGTAAATTAATTTTTTTTCTAATTTCAAATTTTGATAATTTTATGTGATTTTCCAATATGTCAAAATTTATAGCGCATTTGCGAGTATTAATGTTGTGTTAACAATATTTAAAAATTACATAAAAAGCTCTGAATATTTTGATGTTAACGCAGATCAAAAAATATATATATATATATATATTTTCGGACATTTATTTTTAAAATATTAATAACAAATCGCAAATAATAGCATGTTGCAGATTATTTGCATCTCTGTAATTAATTGTTTAACTTTTATTTTAATTTAAGTGTTTTATAGGATGTTTAGCCCTGCAGATTAAGACTTTTTGCATAGCCTTTTTTGCGAATGTATTGTTAACTCGTCGATGTACAAAGTCGGTCTATATCAAGATCGTTTGACTAGGTAAGGTTGATTCATTAACTCACACGTCACATATGTAACGCACTGCTGGTTCCTTGGCGCCAACAAGGATGTCTAGACGGATAATACTATGAGGGCGAAAGAGCGCGATATATACAATATTTAAAATTCAGCTAGAATAATCATTGTTAAATAATTTATTAATAGGAAACAAAGAAATTACGGTAACAACTGAAGAACTGGAATTAACAGTATTTAAAAGTATTTCTTTAATATTGACAAAAAACACAAAGTACACTGTTAAAAACTTTATTAAATAATAAGCAAAATACATATGTGACGTATGGTACGCCATGTTGCAAGGCTTACGAGGCAACCTTACCTAGTTAAACGATCTTGGGTCTATATAAGGTCACCACATTCGGCCATATTGCTTTGACGTGTTATGACGTCACATCTCCCATTTTTCGGCCATGTTGTTCAGTGCCGAAGATATACAGTTTATTGTATTATTAGAACAACCGTTTACACAACAGTTTTTAATTATTAATAAGTTGTAAATTCTTTTACTTTAAATAAAAAAACATTTGGAATTACATATTTCTACAAATATTACTTTCAAAATAATGCAAAATGAAATGCGCAAATTCTAGACGCCACTGGATTGATCATTAGATTTGATTTTACCCAGTCTTGCCAACTTTTCTCCGTGGAGTGCCCTTCCTTGCGTCTCCGACCTCGAACCGCCTAAAGTTAAGGATATGTCGCAACCTTATAAATATAAACTAACCTTGGTCGATGTATTCGTTTGAAAACCTAAAGAAAACTGTTTATCCCAATGTAGTTTTTAATACACAATTCTTTTTTCTTGTTAAAAAGGATATTGGTGTAAGCTTTGTGTTGGTTGTAATACAATATTATCGAAGATTTTAAAAAATAAACATTTTTGAAACCCCGAATTTTTATAACATACCTATATAAACAACAATAAAAAGTAACTCTTTAACGAAATCAAAATTTTCACCCAACGGCTCTCGTGTCGAATCATACTTACTAAGTTCAATATCTTTTACTTTTGTTTTTTTTTTGGATGGGTAATTTTTTTCCTTTAATAAAATCTTTTATAGATCTTTGCTTTTATCGACAAGCGACTTGTGAAATGCCGATATGTAAAACAATCCTTAACAGTTTGATGCATTATTATAGATCTTTCCAGACGCGGTAAGATTTTATATGGAGGTCATAAGAAAAAAGAATTAAAAAGTGGTCATTACACTCATCACATACATTTTACTTACTACATTTTTTCTACTACTAATTAGAAATTTTAAAAAGAACAAACAAGAAAAAAACGCAAAATTATTCTTTTCTCATATGGGTGCACTGTACCCATACATTTCACCTCTTTGGTGCATTGGCCCCCGTGCACCCACGTACTCGCCGTCACTGGATCAGTGGCGACACCAGCTTTTTGATTTAGGGATGGCCAAGGGGGATCCAAACACTTTTAAGGATAGCCAATTTTTTTTATGACAAACAAAGGGCGTCATTTGTACAATCTTAAATATTCAACTCCAAGTAGTATTGTTTTATTTGTCTGTGTCTCCCGCCACTTCTAACCTCTAGTACCTATTTCTTTCCTTCTTATGTTCCACCTTTCAAAAGAGGCCCACCAATATTTCAGGAGTGGCCCAGGCCAGCCCTGGCCACCATCCGCCGTTGCCACTGCACTAAATATTTTGTAACTTTAGCAAATTACCGAATTACAAACCACTTGGATGTAACTAGATGCCGACATTAAAAAAATTGTTATAATATTAATTAAGTTTTCAAAAACGTTTTAAATGTAAATTAAGTATGTTAATTTTGGTCTTAATTTGGCTAAAATTGTAGTAGCAGACCTGATAAAATATAGTTATACATATATTATAAAAATTACGCAAAATTTCACACTTTGGGAAAAGGCCTATCTTAAACATGCAAATAAGAGCTGCAAAAAACTTGGTACATGCTCGTCGAAATGGTTTGTTTTATACCTTTTATCAACAATTTAAAATATAAAATGAATAACTATTTTAATAATTTTTTTAATATTAACATATTTTTCTTAAAAAATATTTTTTTTTTTTACATGGGCAATTATTTCTCTAACTTGTATTAAAAAATCAAAATGTCTTTAAAATTTGTAAAAGTGTTTTTATGGTTTGAAAGTTTTCTTGCATGCCATTTTTATTGCTGGCAATTTTGTTTAAAGTTTTTACAGTTTAATATTTCTTGCTGCAATTTGTTTTAACAATAAAGTGTATCAATTTACCCAAATTAAAATATTTTTTTAAAATTTACAATAACGAAATGAATACAATAAAATAAAATACAAATAAATGTTTAAAATAAAATGTATAAATATTCAATTAACACTTGACCCTCTTCTAGGTTGAGTTTATTGTGTGGTGATTTCTTTTTAAGGGTGATATCTTACAATTCATTAAAACAATAACCAATATTGTAAGGCAAGAAAAATAGCGTTTGTCGTATTTTCCTTCATGAAAGAAAATTTGTGGCAATTTATAAAAACAGTGCGAAATGGAGATAGACAAATTGCAGCAAGAAATATAACTGTAAAAACAGCTTAAGGTAGTTCACTTACCACAATCGAAGACAAAAGTATAGCTTAATAGTAACTACTTAAAGTTTAAGATATCTTATAGCAACAAAATATTATTTTTGTAAGGGTCTGTACAGGGTGTCCGGATTTCGTTGCCATTGCTGGGTATCTTGGCTATTATTAGAGATAGAGACTTCCGGTTTTTGCGCACAGTTGCTACTTTTTTAGGAAACAAAAGATGACAAAGATTAAGATATTTTTTATGGCCCTCTTCGTTTTGAAAAGCTCTTATCTGCTATAATTTAAAGAGAAAAAATATACTTGGTGTTTTATTTAAAAAATTATATGTTTGGTTTATATATCAAAAAGTAAAACAAAAAAACTACACCACAGGATTCTACGTAAAAATATTTACCGTCATCAGTTTTTACTTTTGTTGTAACTTAAAAGACAACTTTAATACGAGGGGGTCCGATAATGGGAAAAATGAATTTTGTCCTGTAAGTGAAAAATTAAGAGGGCCATGAAGATTCTTTTAGTGTCATCTTTAATTTTATCAAAAAGTAGCAACACTTCGCAAAACCCATGTCTCTATATCTAATAATAACCAATATACTTTGCAATTGCAACGAAATCCGGACACTCTGTACAATATTATGAATACGTCAGATAATTAAAAAATTTATTTTAAATATTAATATTTTCCAATCTAGACGGTTAAAAATACTGGTTTTTTCGTAAAATTTTATTATTTTTTAATTTAAAATACATTAGTTTTTAAAAAATATTGTTAGAACCGTTTTCAAGATAGTTGGGATCTTATAAATTTGTTTAATATGTGATGTACCGGATGTAAAGTTAAGGGTTGCACCCGATTAACTTTCATTTATTTTATTGTATAAAATAAATAAAAAATATCAATTTGTTGGGTTAATTCTATGGTTTCCGAATCAGTAATTAGAGTTTTGTTATCCCTTAAGATATTCAGGTGTTGAAAAAAGGGTGATTTTTTTAATGAAATATCCTTTATATTAAATGTAACTGAATTTTACATATCTATCCTTATTAGTTTCGGAAATATGGCAATACAAATTTAAAAATTTAGTGTACATTTTAATTGGTATCCTGGCAACAATATTGCAAGCAAAAAGTAAAGCCTATAAAAAATTGGACATATCATGTAAAGGTGATTTAATATACAGGGTGTTTCATTTTAAAAAATCATACTTGTTGTCGTACCCTGTATATTTTAAGAGATAAGAGCATTCTGAATACAAATTTAAATATACTGCAGAATTAACTTAATAAAACGATATTTTAGTTTGTTTTATACGTTAAAAAGTTCCGAGGATTTAAATAGATTACGTTCTTAATGGAAATTATTCTTTAGATTTAAGGAGCTATATTTTCCAAACTAGGAAACATGGATATATTAAATGTGGTGCATATTTTTTTTAAGGCTCTCTGAAAGATCTTTTTAATGATGATATAATATAGAGTTTTGATTAAAAAACTACAAAATGACCTTAACAAATAAATGATCTTTTTTTATTTTAAACGATAAAAAATTTTAAATTTAGGGGTGTATATTTATAACCTAACATCCAGTACTCCCGCTATGTTAGTTATGCACTTTTTAATTGCAGATTTTTCTTGTTGTAAACGGTCAAAAAATTTAACCCTTTTAAGACTAAATATTAGACACAATTACCTTTATGTTAAATTTTTATTTAATTTTCTTAGAAAACACATTTACGAGTGAATTATATCGATATTATTTTTATAAAGTAATGACTGTTGTACAAACTTTTGTAAACTAAAGTTTATGTTTAGCATATAAGGAAAGTTTAAACCCTTAGATAAAAAAACAATATGTACTTATTTAATATTTTTACAAACTTATGAGTAAGTGTTGAAAAACCGATTGCGGGCTTATCGAATATTATTTATACTTTTAGAATTTTAAAAGTTCTCTATACTGATTGGTCTACTAACTTATTTAATGTTATTGTTATACACACAGCCACAAATAAAAAGGGTCACAGACAAGTAAAATAACAACAGAGCGGGACCCATGTATCACCATGTTTACATGCCCGCATTCTTTGTCCAATCACCACACATTGCTATGAACTTTTTGATTTGGCTGAACGTGTATAAGTACGATTTAAAATAATTAATACACTTTTACTTTTCATTATGCAATAATAAGACCCGTTAATTATACTTTAAAAGTTCGATGGTTTAACAAAATAGAACAATAGTAAAGAAACAAATTGACATTATTTCTTTTAAATTTTATGTTTATGTATTGACAGTTAAATATCAAAAATATATGTATATAATGTATGTTTATTTGCCAGTTTCTTTTAGATCTCGATGTACTTAATAATGTTTTCTTTTTGTAATTAAATAAAAATAAAATTATCCACACTCCTAAAAATATTTGGGTTTTTATATTATAAATGCGATGAATAAGGATCGGTGTGTAATAAGGTCCACGTTAAAAACTCCAGACAAAATTCAGGGTGATTCAAAAATCGATTACGAAACTTAAGGGGGTGATTCTGCTTGAAAAAATAAGGGTAGAGCTTCATATAATTTTTGTTCGAAATTTCATTTGTTTTCAAGTTACAAACCGGCAAAGTTCAATTTTTATTTTGTTTTTTTCGCCATATTGTATTTATTTTTTAACCAATCCAGTTGATATTTGGCACACAAATCGAGCTTTGCAAATTCTAAAATTTTAAGACAAAAGACACTTTTTAATACCGCCAGAGGGGACTTAAAATTTATTTACATCATAACTTTTTATTTTAACAGATATTGCAAAGTTGGGGGCGCCATTTTATAGACAATCAAAAACCTAAAAAAATAACTCTTTATTAAAGTCGATAAACCTCACCGTTTAGGCACCAATAGACATCAAAGTTTTCATCAATTTCAATCAAATTACCTACATGTACATACAGGGTGTCCAGTAACTTAACCGACAAACTTAACTAAACGATTCTACAACAAAAAATAAGAAAAACTTCATATAAACATATGTCCTAAACGTCTTGGTTTTTGAACTACGGGGTGTTAAAAATTAAAAAGAAAGTTTTTTTTCTGTTGGAGAATCGCCCCGTAAAGTTTGTCGGTTGAGATTAAGTTTTTGATTGTCTACAAAATGGCGCCCCCAGCTTTGCGATATCTGTCAAAATAAAAAAGTTATGATGTAAATAAATTTTGAGTTTTAGGTAAAGTGCCCTCTGGCAGTATTTAAAAAAGTACTTTTTTCTTAATTTTTAGAATCTGCCAAGATCGATTTGTGTGCCAAATATTAACTGGATTGGTTAAAAAAAATGCAATATGGCGAAAAAACCAAAATAAAAATTGAACTTTGACGACTTGTAACTCGAAAACGAATGACATTTTGAAAAAAAATTATATAAAGCTCTACCCTTATTTTGTCAAGTAGAATTACCCCTTAAGTATTGTAATTGATTTTTGAATCACCCTGTATATGGATTATGGTCTAAACGTTACCTATACATGCGTTAGACCAATAAACTTTACGGGAAGTAAGCGGAGGCTACTAGGCGCTACCTTTTTTTTAGTAGCGAGGATTTCGTGACAGGGTGCTGTATCATCATAAGGATTTATAATTATTGCCAAAAATAAATAGAAGTATAAGTAAGTAATAGGGTAATAATATTTTTGTGATTTTTTGTATATTGCTGTTAAAAACTTAATTTTTTTTGGGGAAAATAAGTTATTTTGTTGTAAATTGGTGTTTTACTAAATTGTGTCCAGCGACAAATAAGGCTTACCTCTACCAGTGGCGGTCATATCAACTTTCCGAAGGGGGCCATATCATCATTAAATGTCCATATTTTCAATTAGGTGTGTTTAGGTAAAAAAAAACGCCGGTAACAAAGGATGTTGCATAAAAAGGGTGGCCATGGCCCCATGCCCCCCTCCTCTTATGACCGCCCCTGTCTCCTACCTTGCTTAAAAAAAACAAAAAAATAAAAGAAAACTTACTTGTTTGCTGCTTTGGTAGCTATAGGACATACTAAGACTAGTGGCGACGCAAGCTTTTTGGTTTAGGCGTGGTCAGGAAGGGACCAGGAGTTTTATGTGTATTTAAATAAATAAACTTAACAACCAAAAAAAAGGATCTCACATACGTAAAACCACTACTTCAACCGTATTTTATGCCACTTTGCATTTTTGTACTATGGTTCTAATATTATACAATATGAGCCATGCGTTTTGGTTCATCGGCCGGCAATACAATAACAAAACAAGCACTATGATTCACGCCTGTTTACATGCTGGTATTTGGTTAGATTGTCTCTTATCTTCACATTGCCTATGTGTTATATTATTTAATTGAACCTGTATATACAATATAAATAAGGGAAAGCAATTTTTAGGTCCAAGTCACACCTCCCTCTCCCCGCCCCCTATCATTCCCACTGATCAATTCGTACGCTATAAAACTACTTGAGAACTGGAAGTACGAAAAATGTTTAGGACACCGTGCTATAATAAATGAAAGAAAGTGGAGAGCAAAAGAATATAAGTTTCATTTTTACGAACTATGTATTTTTAAAAGTAAGCCCAGAAAAAAACAATGTATTATAACCAATAAAACAAATATTATCTAGAAGTTTCTTTAAAACAATAATTACTATTAGGGCCTTATTGAACTATGGTAGTTTAATAATGCCCATTAGCAGGGTTTTTTATTATTTCTATATTAGGGTTCTTATTTATTTTTGTAATTTTAATAATATTTTATTTTTACAAGAAATAAACAATCTTTAATCATTTGAGTTTTTTTTACATTCAACGTTAGGTGGACCTTATTTACCGCAGAAGGACCTTAGATATTTTGTATGTTTAATAATTAGTTTTAAAAATGGTTACAATGTTTACAAAATGTGTACCAATTTTCCATTAAATTGTAGTAATTTCTCCTAAGTGTTTTTTGTTTCAAAAAATGCAGTATACTGGTTAAGCAAATAGATATTAGGATATCGGCCAGTAAAGCAGGCGCGGCCTGTGGCTTTTTCTATGGATAGTGGAGGGGAGGATAACCATCTGAATGTTTTAAAAAGTGTCCGTCGAAAGGAGCAACTTAAGGTGGCGCCACAGTAGCCAGAGGTGATTTTCTAACCAATGAGCATGAATTATTAGAGTGAGATACAAAATGAAAAAGGACAGATAGATACAAAATAAAAAAGGAAAAAAATATCAAAATCCGTCCACTGGCTACTGTGGCGCCATCCCAATTTGCTACATTCCGATGGCCACTTTTTCAACTTGTCCGCCATAAAAGATGGTTATCCTCCCCTCCACTATCAATACTTTTTTCTCAGATGGGTGATATAGTGTAAGCAACTAATTGTGCCTCGTTATACACTGGTTATATTTTCTATACAATTAACATAAAGTATTTTTATAGACAGACTTTAACAATGATATTTATCTACGTCTGCCGAAAAAAACATGTAAGAAGTGTCCATTTCAAAAGCAATTAAATATTAAAATAACATTTTTCTAGAACCGCTAAAAACAATTATGGGTTTTTAATCATTTTATCATCGATATAAGCGATTTTATAAAACATTCAATTCTGATTTAAGTTTAGAAATATTTATATCATAATTATTCTTACCAGTGTAAAGTACCTGTTTTCTTTTCATCTGTCTTTGCTGGTCTGGTTTTGTTCCGTGGTTTTAGTTCCAGAATGAGTTTCGAATTTTCGAACGTCCTTTTTTATTTCTAACCGCTTTTCAATGTTTCAAAAATAAAACAAGTTTATTCAATCATTACATTTTACCTTAAGACCTGCGCCGTCGCCAAAACACAGGACCGCAAAGGCGAAAAATAATACGTATGATGCAGTGCGATATAAAATATAAGCAACTGCATAAACAACTTATTTGTATTAGGGGTTGGCTCTAGGCGGTGACCCTGGAACGATTATACGTCTTTTTTAACTTTTTAAATTGTGTTTTTGGCTTTAATGCATTTTGGTCAAGCTAAATTATGACCTAGTAAATTATCTTTATTCTCAGAAAGAGGGTTTTTGCAGAATAATAGATTTAAAGGGAGTTTTTGCATATCATTAGATTTGTGTTTTTCCTTTTTAGAATTAATTGTTATTATGTTTTAATTTTACTATGAATTAGGTGGGTCATTGACAAAATGACCTTATAGATGAGCCGCGCCTGCAGTAAAGCAACAAAAAAATGTATGTGACTAATCAAAAATGTTTACATGCTGGTATTCACGTTAGATTGTCTTTTTTCCTCATATTGCCTATGTGTAAGGTATGTTATTTAGCCGATTCTGTATAGTAGTACAGTAAGCGCTGTAAGGTCAATACTGCTACGTCATCAACAACCAAATGTTTACATACAAAAGCACCGGCTTGCCCTGTATTTTTTATCACAAGCATCAGGTAATTGTAGCATAGAATAACTAGCTACCGCAAATTGTAGATATAGGGTTTCTGTAGTCGATAAAACGTGTGTTTGGGGCATTTTGCTGCTATCAAAGTATGACATAGTGGTGTTTAACTAAGAGCACTTGAACTTTAATATAATTGAAAAGGGTGTGGCTGTGTGCACGTAAGAATGTAAAGGGGAGGAATAAAACCTTTGTATTTCAGCTTTTGCAAATAACATTCCTATAAATTTACCTTTCACAATCAATATACCATTTTATTCCCCTTTGCTACAATTTTCTTATTGAAAAAATTTAAAACAAAAAATTTATAACTTCTGATTTGATTATAATGTTCTTAAAAATACATAATTTTACATTTCAAAGAATTTCAAGCATTTAATAACCGTTTCACAGTTCAATTCTTGCTTGTAGGTAGCACTGAAGATGGATTTTCCGAAAGCGCTCTGCTATGCATGTTAGATTTTATTAAATAATTGCACGAAATACAAAGGTTTCATTCCTCCCCTTTAATATAATTGTTTTATTTACCTACATATAGAGGGTACCCAAAAAAAATGTCACAACCGTACCCAATGCACTTTTTTGCAAAAAAAAAAAAATAAGAATTATGGCAATATAAAATAACCTACTTACAAAGTAAGCACTGTTATGTAATCACTAATGTTTGACTAATATTTAAAAAAAAACTTTCATGATTGTATCTGTACACATATTCCAACAATCACTAAAAGACTTTAAATAAAAATACGTACTTTTGACGTTAAAAAGTAATGAATGCCCCTGCTAATATCAACGTCGCGCGTTTTTGGATGCAATACTTTAAAAAACGTTTAGACCCTCATAACACTCCTTTCTCCCCTTTACGCCTCCACCGTGTTTCCTATAATTTCGCTAATATTGCTATTGTCACAACCGTACCCTGTCACAATCGTACCCAGTCTACCCTAATGGTTAAAAAACAAAAAGACACCCCCTCCCCCGCCCGTCTTTTAAAAAATAATTCCTGAAAAAATCTATTTAATTTTTTTAAACGGGGTGTTTCCTAATTGCAGTTAGAAAATTTAAGGGTGTATTTCTAGGTCTATAAAAAACAGTTTATTTAAACATGGGTCCTTAATTTTTTTTCTTCAAAAAACTTAAATATTTCTTAAGTTTGTTTTTTTAATAATATTAGATGAAATGCATTTAACACCGCCACAGTTCTCACCAATTAAAATTAGTTTCGGACTAAATTAATTTCGTTTTTCCATAAGTTCCACAGCCAAATTTATTTAAATTGCATTAGACATATTTAAGATATTGTTAAAAGCTTGATTTTCTTTTTAAAATTTATTACCCTATATCTTGGAGACAAAGCATTTCCGGACCTATGTTTATATGAACTTTTTTCCATAAAATGTTCTTAGGTATACGCCCTTAAATTTTCTTACGGCAATTAGGAGACACCCTGTATTATATTCACAGAACAAATAATAACCATACCACTACAATTAAAAAGTTTGTTAATCTCCAAATTTTTTTAACCTATCTTGTCGCTTCTAATATTTTGGCTTATCAGAAGAGAATCTCAAATTACTTCCCAATGCAAAAAATGTTGCAAGTTTTATAAATCACAAGTCTCTCATAAAGGAATAACGATTGCATATTGATAGAGCAAATATTATAAGGAAATGTCAAAAATAAAATGCTTTTGTCGGGGTGTTTAGCTTTTCCCAAAGGGATCATCCATTAATCACGTAAGGCTTGAACGAGGGGAAAGGGGTTTAAAAAAAATCACTAAACACCACTAGGAGACAGGAAGGATGTGGTGAAGATATCACGTGTTTTAATTTTTTTGTTAAATGTGCGATTTTAACCGAAAACCGAAAAACTTGCAAATTTTATGTCTATCTAAATATTTTTATAACGGGGCCTTATTTTCTAGAATAAAATTAGGTTAGACTTAGATACTTTTATTTTAGGATAATATTGTAAAAAAATATTTAATGTTATTATATTTTGTACCAAAAAATACACGTGATAAGGGATATGGGGTAAGGGGTAGTTTAAAACCTTACCAAGAAGTGGCGTAGCCAGAGTTTAGGGGCGGTAGGGGCGCAGTTCTTTTGGGGCGCCTGTATTTTTAAATACATTTTTTTTCTAAGTAACTGGTTAAAAACATGACATTTCAATTTCAAATTTCAATACAGTAAAAAAATGCAGCAGCTCATTTTACAAGGTGTCCCAAAAGTATGCAAACGGCTAAATATCCTAAAAACTATAGGTTTTGCCCCCTGTGGCTACGCCGCTGTTACCAAGTATTACTAAGGGAAGGAGGTTTGAAAATTTGTTAAAAAACATCACGTAATGAATGAACGTCTTCAGACATAATACCAATAAAAGTCGGACCACGGATACCCGCACCGACCCCTGATTCACAATGATAAAGAAAAATGGGGCAAATAAAAGAAAAATCAAAAGCACTTTTCATGGCTTTAAAAATATAAAAAGCATTTTTGTTAAGCTACTTATTTATCTATACCTCCTTGTTTAAATTAAACAGATATTCCTACACTGATCTCTGTTCAATTTATCCAAACTTAAGCGTAGTATAGGTAAAAGGGAATAGGGTAACACAGTCAGAGGCGCATTTACATACTTGCCGCCCGTAGGTTATTTTTTTCGCCGCCCCTTTTTTCCTTCTGAAATATTTTTGAAGAGCAAAAAAAAAAGGTCCTCACTTCCATTTCTTTCAATTCTAGGAACAAAATTGAATTCTCCGAAATCCAACTAAATTATTCATAATACATAATCTGCCGCCCCCTAAAGAACGTCTGCTGCCGCCCCCTAAAAATGCCGCCATAGGCTTCAGCCTACTCAGCATTTTGGTAAATGCGCCACTGAACACAGTACCTTATTTGTGAAGGTCTGTTTAACGATCAGGTGTAATTTATAACACCTAGAATTACAGACTCACATTACTGCAATTTTATTAAATACAAAAATTTTTTGCTTTAGGTTTTTGGCAACTAAGTTAATGAATATGCTTTCTAAATTCTGCTACCCAATATTTCCAAGATATTTTTTTTTCCATGACTCTCTCTAATACGATATATTTTTATGAAATTCACAATCCATAATCTAAGAAGTTGCTGCAAGACAGCTTATAGAATATTTTACTGTACTTCAATAAATATTAGGGTAAAATTTTAGCATACTTTGTTGAGTAACCATAAGCAGCGGTTTCCTTAAAGCTGAATTAGAAGAAAAATAATAATTTTTCTTACCATATTTTTGAAACTTTGTATTACGATTGTGAAAAGTTGCAAATTTAATATTAAATTGCTCCGCATCCCCCTATAATTCACTAGTAAGACGAACGGCTGAGGGCTTGTTGCGGTTATGTGTGGTCAAATCTTAATTCCAAAAAATTTATAAATAATCAATTATATCAGGTGCTGTTTTTAAGAAGAAAAAAAAGAAAGCTGTTATTGTGTGCAGGGACGTCATCTAGCAAAACAAAATATTAGTTTTTTTAACTCATTGGAGTGGGCTAACGTTTAGATCTTGTATTTTCAAGCGGTCATTTAAAACAAAATTTTGTATTTACAATAAAGGCACCCCAAAAGAACGTCGCCCCTAAACCCAGTCTGCGTCACTGCTTAAATACACTTCTGGTTAAAAAAAACCGCACAAACAAAATTTTGTTCAAATTCAATCTTATATAACTTTTTTTTATTTTTACCCGATTTTAATTATCTGTTGGTTTAGTTGTAGCTCCTTTCATCAAGAATATTATTTAATATGAAAAGAGCAAAAAGTCTTATAGGATTGGGTGTTATACAGGGAAGAGCCAAATGTTGCATTCTGACCCAAATTTTCAAACCCCCGTGTAATAATTTATCGTCACAAGTTCTTTTTCAGTGTATTAGATTTTAAAGCTTTATCTTTTTTAACATTTCTGTTTTAATTAATATCGATATCTCTATTCCCAAGAAAAATCTTTAAAGAATACAATGCAATTTAATTATGATTGTCGTAATATACGCTACAATGCAAACGTATTGGGGTAACGTTATTTATTTATTTATTTTTTATATGTTGACAACAGGGATACAAACAGGTAGGAACCCAAACGAGTATCCACAAAATAACATATACTTAGACATATAAAGATAAAGAACAGATTTGAGACATAACCAAAACTAAAACTAGAATAGTATTTATATTTATAACAGAACTGCAGATTACTATTTTACAATAAGTATAATATTGTATTAATCTAATTTATTTAAGTATAATGTTTTAAAACTCAGTTTATAGTTTCCAGTAACAATAAAAAAATATGTACATTGTCTACATTGTTACATTTATTGGCACTTTTTGATATTCGACATAAAGGCGAATTCTGAGAGCAACTTGTTCTTCTAAAAGGAATATGAAATAGATCATTTAATCGAAGGTTAACCTGAGGGGTATTAAAAGTTATTAGGGAAAGAATAATCAGGACTTGATAATAAATTTTTAATTATTTTATATAAAAATAACCCATCAGAAATAGTTCTTCTGGCAGAAAGGGATAAGACATGAAAGCGCTGTTGAGCCAGAGTAGCATCGCTTCGATGAAACGCTTTAAAAGAAATAAATTTTAGGAACCTATTTTAAATATGTTCAAGCCGATCTATGTATACAGCATACCTTGGATTCCAAATGATACTACCAAAGTTTAATTTGCTTAAAACAAAAGAGTTGTACAAACAAATAATTGATTTTACGTTTGAGAATAGAGCACATTTTCGCATAACATATCCCAACATTCTGGACGCAGTGGTAGCAACCATTTCTATATGCAAATCAAACATTAATTTTGAGTCAATGAGGATGCCCAAGTCCCGCACATGCTCCACCTTTGGAAGTACAGCATTACCAATTGTTTAGTTATAAGGAATTTTCACTTTGTTTCGTGAAAAAGTAATTGGTAGACATTTATTTAAATTTAAAAACAAACTATTTTGGTTACAAAATTCTACTAACCTCTCCTGGTCCTGTTGAATACTTTGACAGTCATTAATATTATGTACATCCTTAAACACCTTTAAATTATCTACGTAAAGTAAAAATTTACAAGGGCGAAAACAAAATTTAATCTTGTTTATATAAATAATAAAAAATAAAGGTCCCAGATGCGAGCCCTGAGGTACTCCTGACATGGGATTGAAAGGCTCGGAATTAAAGCCCTGCAAAGACACATACTGTGATCTATCCCTTAAATAAGACTCTATCCATTTCAAAACGTTGCCCGTCACACGACCTCCGCAAGGCGCCCGGTGAAAAGATTATGACTTATTTTATCAAATGCCTTACTAAAGTCGGTGTAAAAGACATCAACCTGAATCCTGCTTTCCATATGAATGTGGAGATATTCAACAAAGGTAAATAAGTTAGTTTCCAGCGACCTACAAGGAAAAAATTCATGTTGCTCTACTGCAATTATATGTTTTATTAAATTAAAAATATGGACGTAAACCAATTTCTCAAAATGTTTTGGAATGGCTGATAATTTGCTTATCGGCCGATAATTTTTACATCATTTTTTTGTCCGCCCTTAAATATTGGTACGAGCATGGTAGATTTCCATATTTCCGGAAACTTTCCGTCTTTAAGCAAACGATTATAAAGTAGTGTAAGTGGTTTAGAAATTGACTTAGCAGTCTTCTTTAAAAAAGTGGAGGTAGTCCGTCAGGACCTGCGCCTTTTTTGGATCGAGTTTTAACAAACTTTGTGATATTTCATCATCGCTAAATACAATATTGTGCAGATGAGAATTATTATCTAAAGTCAAATCATTCACATAGAGCGATCGAACGTGTGCCTCTCCTGCTCAAAAACACTTGAAAAGTAAGAGCCAAATAAATTACTTATATCCTCTCCCTTTCTGGCATTTACATCATCCCAATACATTTCATTGGGAACTTTACTAATACATTGTTTTTTAATGGATGCATATCTCCAAAATATATTAGGATCTCTTGACAAATCATTTTCTACAGATTTACTATAATTTTTAAAGTCCATTTCAACAAGTTTTTTTGACTGCGCCCTAAATTTTAAATAAATTATAATCATTAGGATTCTTATACTGGCGCCATTTTTTGTGTAATTTATTCTTTATTTTAATTAATCCTATTGTGTTTGATCTGTAATAAGTTGAAAAATATTTATTTTTTGAAAAGGTGGGAACGTGTTTTCGAACAATGCTGTTAATTTTTGAATAGAAATTATTTACCGAATTTTCAACAGACCCACTAAACTCGGCGCACCAGTCAATGCTCGAGATCTCCCGATTTATTTCGATGTAATTACCCTTTTTAAAGTTAAAGTATGTATCCACATTATATGAAAACCCCTTACATTGATTAAAATCAGGTAAAAATTCGATATAAGGGTGGTGAGCATCTTCCGAAACAAGAGCATTGATATTAATAACTCTTAAATTAAGTCGAGCATTTTATTATTACTGTTAAGAATTCTATTAAATTGCATACAATTAAGGTATGAGAAATTAAGGAGCAATAAAGAATATTTTTGATCTACGTTATAAGGATCTAAATAAGTGTTTCCACCGACTTGTATCCACTTAGTGGTGGTAAGATTAAAGTCACCACAGATTAACAAAGTTATATTTTCATGCAACTTTACCTCTGCCAATTTAGAGGTAAAGCAAGCATAAGCTTCCATATCAACCGGTGAAAGATAAACACAGCATACCAATATCAAATGATTAGTTTCTAGTTTAATATTTATCCAGATATCTTCGGCGTTACTATGATAACTCGGCACCAAAGATGCACTATACTTGTTTTTCACCGCGACGAAAACGCCACTAGCGTTTGACTTTTAGCTGCCAGTACTTTTACAATCTCTACGAAAAATTGTATATTGATTAGGATCGACAACTTCATGATCCCTTATTGAGCTGTTTAACCACGACTCCGTGACACATAAGATGTCCGGAGAATTAACAGATAAGTTTTGTTTAAAATTACACCATTTTTTCTCAGTTCACGGACGTTTTGATACATTACATTAACAGCCATCGAATAGATAAAGAATAATTTGAGTCTTACCTTAGTAAGCTGCTTAAAGCTTAGCCAGTTCCTGAGCATTAGAGATGTGAACAATTTTTGATTTTTCAGCCTGGCGAACTAACACATTGCCATTTTGAACCCACACAAACTTGTAATTTTTTCCCGTGCTCTATCACGTGTCTGCTTTAATAGCAGTTTAGTCAAGGGTGGTAAGTGTTCGTTTATATAGCACCTATCAGATAAGCCAGGGATTTTAAAACCTAGTTGGTTTCCTGCGTTTTTCTTAGCGGCTTTGGCTGCTGCCAAAAAACCATCTCTATGAAGTTTGGATAGGAATCTTATAATAATACTTTTTGGCTTATTTTCTGTCTGGGTAGGAACCCTAAATACTGTATCTATCATTTTTGCTTCTAGATTAAATTTAATAAATTTTCCAACATCAGTAACGACAGAAACAAGATTTTCATTAGGTTTCTCCGGCACTCCTGGATCTCCAAATTATTAGATCTTAGAGACTGTTCTAAGTAATTAATTTTTTAGTAATTTTGTTAACCTCGGATTTTAATTTAGTATTTTCTATTTAAAATTTATCCGTTGCTTTAAAATATTCATCTAACTTTGCCAATTTCGCCCCAAAATCGGATATTTTATTTGAGCAAAAATTAACAGACTCTATTAATCGCTGCAACTTAAGATATATGGATGGTCATATTTCGAAAGCAATAAAGATAAGTATATAAAATAAAGCATTTAGCTTAAAAGATAACAAAATTTTGATTACTGATTTGCAAACTACAAAACCATCTTAACAAAATAATATTTGTATTTATTTTTTATCATGAAAAATAAAAATTGTAGAAAGGTGTAAAAGTATAACTTCACCAAAATTGCATTGTCTTTTTAAAAACTTGTGTTTTTTTTTAATAGAGATACTGATATAAATTAAAAACATAAATGTAAGGATAAAGTTTCAAAATCCAATACACTGGTAAAAAATAGGAAGTTAAATTATTCCACAGAGTGTCCGAAAATTTGGGTCAAATTACAACATTTGGCTCTTCCATGTATAACATCTAATCCTATATTTTGTCTGAAACCCCCTATTAAATAATAATCTTGACAAAAGAAACAACCACTCGACGGAAAAATAATTAAAATTGGTCTAAAAACCGAAAAATTATTCAAAATTAAATTTTAACAAACTTGTCTTTGTCCGTTTTTTTGTCCAAGAGTATATTATAAAATACATAAACGCATAAAACACAATTAAACTCCAGACCAAAAAGACTTTTCGTGTAACGACAAAGCTTTAGCAACTTAACGAGGGTTAAAAGTAAAAAGAAAGAGTGATCGTTGCAACAAACAAGTCGCGATAGCAGTTTCGTGCTGCAAGCATTTCCTAGAAACGCCGGACGTTTTACACAAGACTAATTTATCGACTGAATTTAAGAGCGCCAGGTCAGCTCGCGATAAAATGCAGACTAATATTTTGCATATTTATGTTGATGTGGAAGCATATTTACACTCTTATATGTTTATTAGACCGATTTCGAAAAAAATATATATTTTAAAAAATATTGTTGGATAAAAAAATCCTGTAAAAGCCACAACCCTTAATATTAATATTAAGATGCACCACATGATAAATTTTAATTTTCCATATGTGTAACAAGGGAAAGTTGTATTTTTAATTTAGAATATTTTAAATCTTTAATGATTTATAGACCAATATTTTCTTGAATAAAATTAAACGCTCTACAAAAAACTCTTAAAGGTACCGGGTGATGCATCGCCGGGCGGGACATAGAAAATTCCATGTAATTTTTAATGGGGTCAATTATTGGCTCCTTCAATTATTTTAGAGAAAAATTCTATTGAAGTTTATTGAAGAGCATGCAAATCTACGTCTATGGTAAAAACTTTAGATTTTTCGGTTAACCCGTTTGCTAGTTGGATGCTAATATATTTTTAAAAATTGTTATATTATTATCGCCTCATATTTATGAACAACAATAAAAATACCAGTTAGCGTGACAAAACGTTGTCATTTTAAAATTTAGTGCTTTATTATTATCAAAAAATCGAAGAGCGAAAAGATTAACCATAAGTTATACTACTGAAGAAAAAGTATTGATGATTAAATGTTACTATCAAGGAAATAGTTACCAAAAGGTGTCAGACATGTTTGCTGCTCAGTATCCGAATAAACCGATACCCTAAAAATCAACAGTCGATAGGACTACCAAAAATTTAAGACCAAAGGCACAGTGATAAATAACTGCAGATGTGAAGCTAAGGAGTATCAAAGTGAAGAAAATGTAAGAGATGATAGAGACTTGGAAATTTTATTGCACGTGGAAGAAAATGAAGGGAAGGTGAATACAAGGAAACTTCAGGATATCATAGGAAAAGATCAATCAACAGTGCTTGGATTTTGAAAAGGCATAAATATATTTCATACAAATATGAAAGACATCAAGAGCTAAGGAATGGGGATGAAATACGACGGCAGGAATTTTGTTTTGACATGAAGGAAAGGGCAAACATGAACAGGGAATTTTAAGAAATATTTGTTTTACTGAGCGTGCGTTTTCAGCTGCAGGATATATTTGCAATAAACTAAGATCAAACTTAAGAGATCATACCTTGGATATGTCATCTTTTCTCCGAAAATAATTCCGTCAATGCGCCTAGGTAAAGTTGACAATTGACCTTTAAACTAAGTTTACCACAAATAAACTAACTAAACTAAATTTAAGTAAACCACTGACTTATGTATTTTCTATATGAAATAAAAACTTTTTGCAACTACCATAGTTTGTTTATGACTTTTTCTTAGCAATTAGCATGTTTAATGGGTTTATTACAAAAAGTTATATATATTGTTAACAATCCCGCATTCTTGCGGTTCCGCGGGATCGATGATTTTTATCCCGCAGGTTTGCGGGATTGAATTTTTGGTGCGGGATTGAATTCCCTAGTCATTATGGAAGAAGACCTGTTACATGAATGTTAGTGTTAAAATTTGAAATTAACTGTTTAATCTGTTTTATTTAAAATTTACCTAAAATATATAGTGTAGTCCCTTAAGTGTGCAACAAATGACACTGAATTTTTTAAAATTTATTTTTTTCAAATTAGACAAATGAAAGTACACGTTTTTGTACCCTAGCCACACAATAGACATAATTTTTTTTTATTATTTTTTATAATCTTTATTTATCCAATGATTCCAATAAATATACCTAAATTTAAAAAGAAAGAGATTTTAAAATATTTTTGTCAAAATATTCGTTTAGTTGCCGCTTAAAAGGACACTGTTGTTTATCCATATTTTTTTAAATTTCTTTTGATAAATGAGGACAAACGACAAACAAAAAATAAGTAGATATAAAAAAGCTATTTAATTTTTTTGTAAAAAATACATAGGTATTAACATAAATTTGTTTAAGTATTAATATGTTATTGGTCGTTGGGTGCTAAGTCAAGAGTTCTATGCAGAACATTTCATTTCTTAGTTCTGTTAAAGTCACAATTGGTAATAAACCGTAAATGTTTTAGGTGCCCTCACAAATAAAAATCTACACTGTTTAGGTCAAGTGATTTAGGGGGCCCAATTGTGGTCCTCTATGGCCTATCCAATGATTTTGGTGTGTTCTACACTGCAAAAAGTGTTACATACAAATTACAATGATAATGATGGGTTATTTGGGACCATTGTTGAATAGGTATAGGTTTTTTTTCAGGAAGAAAAAATTATAACCCCCAAAAGAGTTGAAAAGCAAAAAAAATGGTCTTTAGGTGTAAAAACCAAATCAACTGTGTACAGGGTGTTTCATTTTGGTTGCAACTGGGGCTTAAAGATAAAACCTTGCTGCTTTTGCGAAAATAAGCTTCATTTTTGTAAAAAGAAAGATGCTATTTATTGTTGTTTTATTTAATGGAGCACCCTGTATATTTGTCCAAAAATTAGTTCGTCTTTTTACAAGCTTTAAAAAATATAGGGTTTTCTAATTACATTAAGAAAATGTACGGGCGTATTCATAAGCCAATTTAATGGAAAAAATTAATATAAACATGGGTCGTTAAATTTCCTTAAAAATCTGAGTTATTATTAAAGATAGAACCTTGGGCTTCTCGCGAACCTGAGCTACTTTTGTGTAAACCAAAAGATGCTATAAACAAAGCTATCTTAGTTTCCATGCTACAGGGAGACTAAATTTTACATTTTTAGGTACCACTAGCGGTGGGCTTAACAGTGATTTTTTGATATCGGTGATCGCTGCTACTGCTATCTAAAAGTAGCTGCTACTGAAAACTGTGATATTATCACTCTTTACGGAAACATGCTAAATTTTCATAAATAAAGTCATATAGATAACCTTGTTAAAATTGAATGAAGAAAAAATATATCATTTTTAAATAGATTCTGTCATTTAATATACATATAATTTAATTACTGATTTGCATTGGCATATAAGTAAATGTATATAAAAAAAAACGACATTACACGAAGTATATCAAATATCTTAATTTTTTTATAAACATTTATAGCTTTGATCATATTATTTGGGCAACCCATTCGCGATAGAATTATTAACAAATCAAATTGATAAAAAAATAGTTTTCATCCGGTAAACAACTAACGTAAACATGCATAATCACCATAAACTTAAATGAAAGAGGTTAGAGAATCACTGAATCGCAATCACAATCACCGTCCAGCGATCCCAGTCGTCGTTTAATGTTGTGGTTACGGGCAGCGCCACCTCTGCGAACTGTGAATATTAAAGAGTGATTTTTTCACTGCGATCGCCAGGCGCAAGTAGCAGCTACCAAAATGATTTGTTAATAACCGGTGATTGGTAGCAGCGACTGCGATCGCAGTCACACCTCTAGGTACCACTTATATCTCAGTTGGCTGATAACGCATTAAAAAGGTAAAAACTGATTTTTTTTTTCGTAGAATGCACTGGCGTAGTTAGATTGTTTCCAAATATTATTGATATTTCGATATCTTAATTATCTTTCGGTTATTTTAAATGGAACATCCTGCATATTTATCCAAAAGTAAATTTGCCTTTTTAAAAGGTTTTTAAAAATATTTATTACTATAGGTTTATTTTTATAAACAACGACAAAATTCCCAATATTCATATTTCAAATCCAAAATTTTGCAGTAGGCCATGCAAAACAAATCAGTTACGAGTTTTTTTTTATTGACTTGATTACTCTAGTGGTGCTTACGTTCCGACTTTCAAAACTGGATTTTGCTTTTAAACTTAATAATGATTTTTATTTTGTTAGATATATAAATCTAGGTAGGTAGCAATTCTTGAGCAACATTTTTAATTAGCAAATGGTTTTTATTTAATATTTTGTTAAATTTATTGCCAGCATATTTTTTTTGTTTATTTTTTTATTCAAAAAACACCTATATATTTACTGGCATTTTCAATCAATGCAACACATTTTTTTGTTAAAACTATAGTTTCTAACTTCTTAACACGAAGCATTACATCTTTTGTTTTGTTCTTTTGAATCAAGAAAAAACTTTATCTATTTTAAATTAATAAAATAAAACAAAATATATACTTTGTTCATAGTCACTTTAATTGAATATTTAGCCGTGACAGCTGTTTCGTAGTACAACTACATTTTCAAACGTACTGACAAACTAAAATTATGTTACTTATATATAAACAGTAATACCTAATAAAAAACATATTTTTAAAACAGTTTTAAAATCAATATGGTACGGTTGTAAAATTTAAAGATTTTATTGCTATATTTTATAAAAGTTTTACAAGGGGTAGATTTCCTAGGTCAATCTGTGTGTTAAGCAGATGTACATTCTGTTTTTTATGTTTATAGATTTCAATATTTTCTAATATATCTAGTTTTCGCCCTTTTTGTTCTACATGTAATATTTTTAGGGTATCGATTTCTGGAAATTTGTGTCCGGTTTCCAGAAAATGGTTTGCGAAATTTGATGTTGTTTTCCCTAACCTATATTATGAGTTATGTTCTTTAAATCTAGTTTCGAAATTTCTTCCCGTTTGTCCAATGTAACAGCTATTACACTCTTCACAAGTAAGCTTATAAACTCCTGATTTTTAAATTTATTTTGTTTATCTTTCACATTAAATATCATGTTTGATAATCGATTTGATGGTTTATGTGCTATTTTCTGGTTTTGTTTAGACAGGGTGTTCAAAATTTTTTGTGATATTTGGCCAAAATAAGTTAGGGTTTTAAATGGTTGGTTTTGTTTTTCAGGTATTTTTGGGTAAATTTGGTTGAGGGTGAGTTGTTTACGTTTCTTATTAATTATAGAGTTTATTAAGGGTGGTGGATTGTTTTATTTTATTAATTTAAAATGTACGGTCACAAAGTAACGGACGAAACCATAAATTCTTTATCTATTTTGCTTACAATAAATTAAGAAAATTATTTCATAAAAACTAGGTATATTTAAAAATTAATAATGTTGCTCGAGTAAGTGCTACATACCTCAATCTATACAGTGCATTTTTTGAATGTCTTTTCCTCTATTATTTTTTGAACGATCAATTTAAAAAGTAAATCTTAGGTATATGAAATTAATGCAAAAATACTATATTTTAGAGTGAAACTGACAGATGAAAATGTCAAGATGGCGACTGAGCGACAACTAAAAAAAAATAGGAAGGGGAGTCTTGTGGCACATTAATTTAAAGCTTTTGACTAGCACTTTTTAACCCTAGACTATAAAGTCAATACCTTTACCTAATACAAAATGGCGGCACTTTAAATATTTCCTAAATACCTGATTGAGATTGCCGTGTTTCCAAAACTAATAAAGTAAGATATACCTAATGTGGTATTTTCTTAAAGTTCTTTTAAAGATCTTTTAATAAGGGATATAAGTGATAATATACAGGGTAGGAAAAAAGTACTAATTTTTTAATTAAAGCATCCCGTGTATTATATCACTATTAAAAATATCTTTAAAAAAGCTTTAAGAAAACACCACATTTAGTACATCTAACTTTATTATTTTCGGAAATATGGCCATCTAAATCAGGTATTTGGGTAATTTTTGTGTGCCGCCATTTTGTATTGGGCAAAGGTATTGGCAGTATATTCTAGGGTTATAAAGTACTCATCAGAAGCTTTAAAATAATGTATTATAAGGCCCCTTTCTATTTAATGTTTTCCCAAGATAGAGTGCAGCCGCTATCTTGAAATTTTCATCAGTCAATTTCACTCTAAAATATAGTATTTATACCCATAAATTTTATATCTTAAAGTTTAAATATTTTAAATTGATTCGTTCAAAAAATAAGGGAGGAGGGCCATTAAAAAATGCATATGAAAAGAAAAAACATAATTAAATTAAATGGCAAAATCCAATTTTAAAATTCGTAACGTAAACACTACTACAATAAAAAAGTCAATAAAAAAAAACTGTGAATTATGAATAATGGTAGTTTTGTAGTTGTTTATAAAAGTAAACTCACAGTGTTATATATTTTTAAAAAGCTTGTAAAAAAGCAACTTTATTTTTGGACCAATATACAGAGTGATTAAAAAAACCCCTTATATACAAGAATTATTTGGAGAAATTCTGACGACGTCACTGCATTCTACGTATAAAGTCATATAAGAGTCCGTTTTTACTTTTTTGATACGCAATTAACCAACTGAGGTATAAAGAGTACGTACCTGAAAAAGCAAAATTTTTATAATCACCCTGTAGCTCAGAAACTAAGATGGCTAGAATGACTTTGTTTATTGCATTTTTTGTTTTACAAAAAGTAGCTTAGGTTCGTGAACACTGCAAGGTTCTATTTTTAATAATAACAGAGATACCCTGCTGTTTCAACCAAAATGGGACACCCTGTACATCTAAAAAGTTAGTGCCAAAGTTTAATTTAATATTTATACCTAATATAGAAACCTTTTAGAAAATATTTGTCAATATAAATCCCAAAGCTAGTGAAAACTTCTTTGTAAAATAAAATTAAACGATACAAAGTACTTAATACTATCAACTGTGATTACCTCCATTGCTTCACAATCAAAAACATAATCAAAATCAAAGATCAAAGTCATCAGCCAAACAGATCGATTCGATCATGCTCCAACTCGCGGAGGGTGTGGTCTACTTTTTCCGACCAATAAACACGTGGCTGGTAGGTGGCAGCCAGTATTTGTTTTATTTTGACGTGCCATCGTTTTATTGTATTCTGGGCCTTATTTATGGGGCTTTTACCATGTAGGATTGGTGGCGCCACGTACTAAAACGCGAACGGCGTATGCACTTAGAACGGTTGTTTTTTTACTGGATCATTAGAGGCATTAAGGATTTTAGGGGTTATTGGTTTTGAATTGACTTTCTTTGTTAAATTGATTGGTCTATTATTGGGGGTTTTATTTATGATGCCGGTATATGACACCATTAAATAAAAAATTCTACATTTAAAAAGGTTTTCTTTTGTTGGATTAAAAGCTTACCTAAAACATATTAGACCATCAACCCATGGTAGAAAAAAACTCAACAATTGTACACAATCTACACACTAGCGTAGTGAGGGTAAACGGAGAGACCAAAGGGGTTTTTTTGTATGGGAAAAAAGGAATATTTTTAGTTTTTGTGGTTAGTGACTGAAATTTAAGAAAAAAAGTACAGAAAAAGAGCGCCCTGAGCACAGAAAGTTTATAATATAAGGAGAAAAGCCTCCGTTTGGAGGCGAGGACCTTCTTTTTCTTTTTGGTTGTCAAGTTTCTTCTTACTAAGAAAGGGGACAGAAAGAAGGCCCACTTCCAGAAAGCAAATTATGTAATAGGGAGACCCGGGCAGCCAGAACCAGTTTATTTGAAACCCTAAATGTAGAAAAACTAAACAACTTAGCGGCACAGTTTTTGTGTCATACGTAGAAAATTATGTGCAACATGTAACAAAACTGGTAGATTTATGATAACTTGATAAATATTTATAAAATATTTGAATATTCCAACGCCTGCATTTGGTTCTTTTTGCCTAACCCCCGGGTAAGAAGAATCACCTTTATGGGCAAAAAGAACCATATTGGGTAAAAGGAACTACAAAAAAACAAAATTTCAAGTCATTTAACCTAAAAAATGTATTTTTTAAAGCTCAAATAAAAGAAAAAATAATAACTTTAGTCATTACATAAAAAAAAATCGAAAAAAATTATGCATTAAACATATAAATATTTACTTTCTCGAGGAAAGAGAGGAGTCTTGACAGCAGTCACAAATATAAACACCGCTGTTGTAGTCTACACAAAGTTTGTGTGCCCACTGAGAACAAATGTTGCATTGTATCCAATCTTTGCCGGGCTTAGAATTTCCAAAAACATCCTAGCATAAAATACATGGGGCTGAATTTTCATCTGGATTTATTTGTATTACTTGTGGTTTGGAAATTTTTAATTTGGGCATTTTTAATTTTTGAGCTGTGGATGTTTCTCCAATCTTTCGTTTTACAGTTTGCTTCTTTGGTTGTAATGCTCTACTTCTGATTTCATTTTTTACAGGTGTCGATGTTAAAACTTCTGATTTTTGGCTTCTTCTTTCTAACGGTCTCTTGGTTTATTTCAAGCGGTCCCAATATTGTGTCAGAACGTACAAAAGTATCTAAGTCTGAGGTATTATCAGTTGGTTTTGTTTCAGAAATGTTCATATTATAAGACATTTGGGTGGCGTGAGACGTTGATGGTAAATTAATGTCTAAATGCGCTGGAGCGAAAGTAGTATTCAAATTTCCATTAAAAAATGCATTAGGAATTGAAATTATATCTGAATCTTTGTGTACTGTGTAGTCGTCTTCAGTCACTTGGGCCGGTAAAAAGTCGTAATCTGAGAAAACATCTATATTGCAGTCGCTTATACCAGTCTTTTTAAAACCTTGGATGGCATTGGTGGGAACTGCTGCTTTCAGGTACGCAGATTTAAATATCTGGCCTATGTCATAAAATGTTACATGTTGAGCTGGATGTGTTTTTGCCATTTATCAATTTCAACTTCAAAATACTTACTGAAAGGGCCATACACTGCAACGTCTAACGGTTGCAGTTTGTGAGTTGTGTGCGGTGGTACTGATAATATTTCCACATTGTTTTCAGTGGCATAGTCTAGTACTTGAATAGACCTGTGCGTTGAATGATTGTCCAATATTAACAAACATTTGTGATCTTTATTCGGCCTTACACTTGCAACAAAAAATTTCATCCATTCTAAAAATGCATCGGAACTGATCCAACCATTATCCGTCACTAAATCTAACGTTCCTGGTGGTGTACCATTAAGATAACGAGGGTTTTTCTTTTTCTTGGAAAAACAAGTGTTGGGGGAATAAAGTTTCCTGTAGCGGAGCAACAAAACAGAGCCGTTATTAATGTACCTCTTTCTGATGACGAGATACATCCTACTTGTTTCTTCCCAGCAATGGAAATTACTTTGGGTGGTTTTTGCTGAAGTTTGTAGCCCAGTTTCATCAACGTTATAAATGTTATCAAGAGTAATATTATGTATTGTAGCTTTAAGATTTTTAAAAAGAGTTCCACCTGCGGTCTATTAAATCCCCGCGCCCTAGCGACGCTTGCAGGTTCTGGCTGGCGCAACCTTAACTCTGGATTTCTCTTCATGAAATTTAAAAACCACTGATCCCCAGCAGCCCCATTTTTAAAAGGGTGTTCCAGATTATTCTTTTCGGCAAATTGGTAGGCCAGTTCACATAGGTCCTTTTTTGTTAAACCGTAAAAGCGCCCATCTAATTCTTTATTATGTTCCACAAATTCATTTTCCTGATCTTTTGAGAAAACTAATTTATATCTTCCTAACGATTTTGTTGTACAATTCTTTTTACATGCTTTTGAAGAGTAAAGTAAGGAATATTGAATCTTTCTGCAGCTTTATGAACTGACAACTCTTAGTTTTTAATGCTTTTTAGGGCATTTTCCATCGCTTCCAGATTCCATGAATTTCCTCTATTTGACTTTCTCTTATAACGATAAACCATCTAAAAAATAAAATATAATAAGAAATTTTGTATTATGGGCAAAAGGAGCCATGGTTTCTTTTGCCTGGTTCCTTTTGCCCAGATTGCAAGGTCTTATTGTTAATAACTTACTAAGGTGTAAACCTGACTTAAACAAATAAGTTAGGTTATGCAATTTCAGACTTTATATTCAATAATCCAATATAAAAAATATTGTCACAACTTGATACATACCTCTTGGTTTCTCTTAATAAATACTAAGTATACACTATTTTAAATATTCAAAAAACTAAACAGAATAATATCCTTAAGAACGACTATCAGGGTAAAAACACGAAATAATATTTTGGTAGAGGTGAGGAAAATGATGCGTTTGCAGGGTTGCCATACGGCCAAATATAGAGGAGTGTTTTTAAACTCGCTGGTTCTTTTTGCCTAGTAGGTTCTTCTTGCCTGGGTCTCCCTAGTGGGAGGGCCATAATTTCGAAATGAGGCCTATTTTTGCTATCCAAAATTTTTTCCGCAAAATATTATTCATTTACTGAAATTGTATGGGCCCCGACTTTGTTTTCCGCCTCGGGCCGCAACACCTCTAGCTAGAGTGGCGTTGCGTGACCAAAATTAGGCGTAGGCGAAGTCGTGTCCGCGAGGCCCCTTTCATGACGAAAAATTTTTAGAAGCAAGAAATAAAAAAAAGGCGTCACCTTTCTTGCGAGGCCCTTTAAGCGTACGCGCGTAGGTAAAGTTATTCGCGAGGTCCCCTTTTATCCTGTCAAAAAGTTTTGAGAAGAAAAAAAAGGGCCTCCCCCATTTTTCCCACTTTTTTAAACACTTTGTACAGTTTTGCGAGGTCCCTTATTTACAATATCGGGCCTTCAAAACCATCCGGATTTTCATTTCAGTACTTTTCTTATATCACATTCCATTCCTTCCCCTTTCCGCGAGGACACCACTCACGCCTAGCTACGCTACTGTCTAGCTACGCCACTAAGTCTACAATAAACAGTTCTAAATGGTGATAGGTGATATTGCCTAGACGCTGGTCATAATATAATAAAAAATTTTACAGGATAACTGTTACATATTTAATAATCCTACAAATATTATATAACACTCTTGTTATATCTTGTTAAACAAAAATATTACTAAAATATTATGTAAGCTTAAATATCTACTTAATATTTTATAAAAACACTTATATCTAATTTTACAGTTAATTATTTATATGGGGTAAAGACCGTCAGTCAGCGCCATAAATATGCTGCGCCAAAATTCGTAAGTGTCTTAAACGTGTTTATGGCCTATTTTCGTGTACTGTAGAGAAAAACTGTAAATAGGTTTTTAAAAAATGATTAAAGGATTTAACGAAGGAAGGAAAATGTTCTGTTAAAAAAATGGAAAAATATTAAGCCTTATTAAACACTCTGTAAAAATATTAGGACCACGTTTTATACCTCTTATTATATAAGTGTACATATACCATAACTACTATGACATACCTATTTTCTCGGTTCAAGGTCACATATTAAAAAAATCATTAAATATAAGCAAAAATTTGACGAAAAATTACTACTTAAAAAAACCATTTAGAAAGTTTGTGTCCCAAAGACGCCCTTTTCTAACTTACCAACAGTTTGAGGTAGTTAAGTTGCGCCTAGATGCTCAATATCACTATTTTTTTTCAAAAAACTCAGTATCTCGTTTTTATTTATTGGAGCGAGCTTCAAATCAATAGGGTTCTGAACCAGACTAATATCTATTTTAATGTAAAGTATTTGCAATTAAATTTAATTTTTTTAATACCTAATTGTTTTATTTTTTTACAGTAAGCCCATTATATTTCAAATTTGTCAGAAACTTTCAACTCTCTGTTTATTATCATCGCTTTGTGACAACACCGACACATGAAAAATTTTCAATTGTATATAGGGAACGATGGACATTCAGGAATCATTCCGTCAATAAGATAGATATAATGCAACACGACTTTCACATGCTGCCACATGAGTCCACCGCAAGAATGGTCACTGACGCTTATTTTGATGAATATCTAACACTATTCTACTGCATCAAATAAAATTAATTCGGTATAAAATTGGTAAGAAAAACATTGCGCTACCTACGGTTTTTGGTACATGCGCATTAAAGTAGCGCAATATAGTACTTTGCAAAAAAGCGTTAAAAATTTCTGATTTTATATTCCGATATTTTAAGGTTCGAATTTAGCATTATTTCACATATCTGGGTCCAGTACTTGTGTGTTATTTTGTAGAATGGTGTAAGTCGAGGCAAGATAAAGGAGACAGAAAGGAATCGGCCAAAAAACAAAGTCGTGGTTTCGCAATATTAGAGCAGAAGAATGTCCGACCAACAACTTCTATTGACGAGTGGAAACTTTTTGTAACTTACACAATAAAGAAGTTTGAGTTTGAGTTTGAGTTTCTAAGAATGGCATAAAAAATCATTTAAAAAATCGGCCGCTAACCTATAGTGATAAAAAACACTAAAAAAGGGGTAAATATAGTATTATGGTGGCTAAATTAATAATATAAAATTCAGCTAGAGAAAAATTGAACATTTACTTATCATTACACATTTAGAGTTCAGAACATAATATTACAGAGAGGTTTTAAAACAATATTTAAAATGTTACTACAATAAATCACGTAAACGCTTTTGTCGATAATATTATTAAAATATTTTAAAAAATAAGTACTGTTTATGTTTTAATTATTGATAACTGTCAGAGTAGCAAATTAGGTGATAATATTTCATTAATTCAGTTACATTGTTAAAACTTATTTAATACATTTAGTTGATATATTTACTTATTTTACTTTCTTTTAATCAGCCCCGGATCTTTTTTTTTTGTAACAAGAGTCAAAACTTGCCGTATACCGCCCCACCCGGCCTTTTTATTGAGAAAAATTTGAAGAGCAAAAAAATTGCTTTCTTTTTAAATACCTATGTATAATAACAAATTAAAAGACGACCAAAAAAAGGTATTTTTCTCTTACAATCTTCAATTTGCCGCCCCTTGAAGATGTCACCCGTGGCAGACACGCACCGTTTGACCCCCACCCCTTCTAGATCCGGGAGTGCTTTTCATACTTTTTTTTAAATACGGCAACAATTGACATATAGCGTATTAGACGTTTTTGATAAAACTGTGTTTTTAAATTTATTTAAATACGGTACTGACTCAACGTCCTTCAAACCGAAAAGCGGCGATAAATTCACATGATTCTGCCCGATGAATTGTAACTTTTGTTTCGCTCAGGTAACAAGCATTGGCTATTCATCCAGATCAGTGAATATCACTGATAAGATGTATATCCAGGGCTGATCCTAGCGGGTGGCGAAAACGTGCACTGCACTTGTGCGGCCAAATAACTCTGGCCTGCAAAAATTTTTTTGCACCTTTGAATTATTACACACGATTTCTTTGATACTTTTAATTAAAGATGTCTAGTCAAAAAATATGCATCATCTCTAGTTTTGTGGTATTATTTTTTCACAAAACGCATTTTTAGCTTTAAATTTGAATTTGAATTTAATAACTTAATAAATAAAAGAAATAGTTTGTTTTAAGGCCTAATAATAAATTAAATAGTCGATACTCTTGTTATAAGTTGCATTTTACTTTTTAGTTTTCTTTCTTTTCATATTTTTAAGGGTTTTACGGCAAACCCTCCAACAAAAATCTTCAAGCATTGCTAATAAACATTTCTTGTTTTATCGCTTCTCTATTATATAATATTTCTTAATTAAACATTTACCCATGTTTATCTAATTCTACATTTAGATTAGCAAGAAATTAAATCAAATAAGTTTTTGGGCTTTCCGCACATGGGTCGGTGCAACAGCGACGGGGACGCGATTTTAACGGGCTTCGGCAGGACGTAGGCATATTAGCGTGTCCCGAGGCGTGCCTGATCTCAGCAATCCGCGTCTTTTAATAAACAAATGCAATAGAGAACCGTTTTGTATTTTATTTACAGTGTGTGATGCATATGTTTGTGACTGCTTTTTACACGGGAAAATTAGTATCACCTCAAAAATTTTTAGACCAAACATGGATTTGTTTAATGTTAGATTTGTGGAGGAGGTTGAAAACGTCCTGTGCTTTATAATTACACTTTATAAGAATACTTGCGAAAACATTACACAGAAAAAGCTTGGAAGGAAATAGCAAAAGGAGTTAACCTGTCATGTAAGAAAATATATTTTTTTTGTAAAATTATGTTCAGTAGGATTTAGTCTTTTGCGTACCTACTTGTCTAAGAGGGCTTTATTATGACACTCTGACCAGGTGGGATAATCCAAAGAGGTAGTTTTTGGCTTGTTGCGGTCGGATTCGGGGAACATCGGAGCTTTCCGATCGACATATGCTTTCATTGGCTGAGAATATAGTAAAAATTAACCATTAAACGTATGCTCGTCTCTGTACGGTTGTGGCCACTTTAAATACGAAAAGTAGTAGTAGAAAAACCGGACTATGGATTATCTCGGCAACCGTTAAACATAAATAAACCAAATTTTGTGCAAAGCTTTCTATCTGGGTGTGAATTTTAAAATTGTAAATGAAATACTCTATTTTTTATTATTTTAATCCATTGCTTGTATCAACATTTTTAAGACCTGATATTATTGTTTTTTTACTCCTTTCAATTTCGAATCATTAATCCTGAATACAGAAACAACTTTATATCTGTATTGTCAATTATCTTAAAAACGATCCAACCGAAATTTGTCAAAATTAGTACAGGGAAGTAACTGGATATTTTAAATTTAGGAATTGCATTTAAGATGTTTCGTGATTAAATTTACTTATCCGCTTTTCTTGACTTTAAAGAATCTTAAAAATGTCACAAAAATGCTATTCATGAATTTAAAAAGTTTAGTTTTACCCGTGTACTAATTTTGACAAATATTGGTAGGATGGTTTTTAGATTATTGACTTTACCTAGCCGTTCCGGTATTAATTTAAGTCATAATAAAGTTAATACAAGCAATTGATTACAATAATAAAAAATAGGGTATTCAATTTAAAATTTTAAAATTCCCTAACGTACAGAGAAAACTATAAACTTGGCAACTTTGCAACTGCAATTTTTTAATTCTTTATGTTTAGTTACCCCTTGGGACAAAATTTGGTTCATTTATATTTAAAGGTTGCTAACATAATTGACCGTTTCGTTTTTTCCACTAACCCTGTATATGCGTACATACTGTCGAATGCTCGTCGAATCTCGATCTTGTCGCTGTTTTACCGATCCATGTGCGGAGTGTCTAAGGATCACGTTATTTTATTTTAGAGTATTATTAGAAAATCAAAATTTTTGAATAAGTTGTTTTTTTGTTTTTATTTCAAAAAATAATTATGGCATCTTTCTAGAAAACCATTATATCGTTTTTTAACGTAATCCAACCTAATTTTAAAAATAGTGTTCTTTATAAGATTTCGAATTTGCGAGCCTATACAATGATATATATATATATATATATATATATATATATATATATATATATATATATATATATATATATATATATATATATATATATATATATATATTTTACTTTTGCACCACTGACTTAAGGTTATTTTAAGTTATTAAAGTACTTAAAACCTGCATCATTTTTATTCATGACCTTTCTAACAAATTTTGTAAGACCTGCCTTTATGGGGAGTGGAGGCAAAACATTTTCTTTACCTACTTACCCCAGTCATTTTAGTCAAATTAAAGGGTCAGTCTCGGAATCTCACGGAATAAGCTGAATATCTGTACATACCTTTATTTTGGTACAAAAAATACTCTCCTAAAAATCCCCTATGATATCGTTTAAGGAACTCGAAATATGACAGGTCAAATGTAAAAAAACATTTTTTGCGAATATCTCGTTTCTTTTACTTTAAATTGCATTTATATTTATTTTAAAAGTTGTAAAACACAAAATTCTTTACAAATTTGATTCCAAGCATTTTTTGTCAGACCAACGGATCCGATAATAGAGGGCGCAGAGCGTAAAGCACTTTACTGAATGTATATACCTTAGCACGCAATCAATCGTGATTTTTAGTCTAATGTGTCATCTTTTTACTTAAGTATTTGCTAAATATCACGATTGATTGCGTGCTAAGGTATATACATACACTAAAGTGCTGTACACAGTGAGCCCTCTATTATCAAATCCGTCGGTTTGACTAAAAAATCCTTAGAAACAAATTTGTAAAGAATGTTGTGTTCTAAAACTTTCATAATAAATATAAATGCAACTAACAGTAAAGCAAACGAGATATTCGCAAAAACTGTTTTTTTATATTTGACCTGTCATATTTCGAGTTCCTTACACGATATGATAGGGAATTTTTAGGAGAGTACTTTTGTACCAAAATAAAGGTATGTACAGATATTCAGCTTATTCCGTAAGATTCCGAGGTGAAAGTCTAAGTCAATAGGGCTAACTTGGAACCAACGATTAACAATTCTAACTTAATATTTCTATAAGTCCCTTTTATTTTTGTCTTGTATTTTAATTTAAAAAATGCAATTGTTTTAATCTAGATCCCAGAAACTAAGCCTTTGATTTGCAGAGTTCTAATTGTCAAACAAGATTATTTTAATTGAACTGAATCAGAAAACAAGATATTGTTGTTAGGCTCGTGGGACACGAAGATGAAATAAGGTAACTTATTCGATTTATCGATTATTAAAACAGCTTCCATTTTTGCTATGTAAATTGTACAAGTGTCCAGGTCCCTTTTAAGTACATAAGGGTGCGGTTTTCTCAATACCTAGCTATTTTTTTGCAAAACTTACGATGCCATAAACAAAACTCTTATGGTCATCTTAGGTTTAGAGATACAAGGCAAAATCGAAACCCATATAACATTTTTTGCCGGCGTTGTACATTTAATTTACTGGCATTGCCAACACTCTTTAATGGCAAGGCATTGGCAAAAAGGTATCAAAAAGACGCGAAAGTGGGCAATTGACCGTTATTAGGCCACGTGTTGCAGATAAAGTGATGGCATCCGTCATTAATAAGTTATTGGCAAAAAATGCGTTTAAGATGATGGCATCCATCATTAATAAGTTATTGGCAAAAAGATAACAAAAAGACACGAAAGTGGGCAAATGCAGATACTCCCAAGCAGCAAACTGACGTCTTATTGACGAAAATTGTCGCATATACTTTTTTAAAAGCTAAAATGAGGCGATATTTAATTTGAAAATTAAAATAGGAAAAATTTCTTACTGCATGCAATTTCCTTGCAATGCAAAGTACCATCTCTCTGAACACTGTCCAACTTGGAGATGCAGATTTTTACACTAGCCAAAGATATTTCTTTCAAAGCTAAGTGAGATCACCTACCGCAGACCGCTCTCGAATTATTTTTGTCTAATGGGTACGGTTTAGACGATAAAAAGCGAAGATATTGCAGAAACGTAGTAGTTTATTGTCCATTACGCCATCTATCGGTATGTCAAAAAAACTATTAAATATACATAATATTTTTTATTAACACGTCTTTAAAACTTTTAATAAAGTTTTAAACAAACTGTTTACAGCTCCTAACAGTCTACTTGAATATCTTGCCTTGGTTTAAAAAGTATGAATATGCGTTGAAGGTTTGCCTTCAAAAATCCAATATTTATTTGCCTGCAACAAAACGAGTGCTTTATTTAATTAGGATTGGTATGCCGCCATTTTTGTATGCTTGCCGGCAATTCGCCTGCATGTAAAATTTATTGGCAATTAAGTGTTTATTTAGGGTTGACTTTTTAACGCGTATAAGATGTTGGCATAATATTGCCACCAATTGCCAGTGCTTTACCATCAATGCCAATATGAAAAATGTACATTGCCGGCAAATAGTGTTTGCTGGGAAATTTGCATTTTTAGGCATTCTTTTAAAAAAGTAAAAATACTCCTAAATATAAAACACTTATACTGCTTAAGCAAGCAGTTTTGGTACATCGACGAGTAATAGATTAACAAAACAAGTAGTATTAGTCACGCACGTTTACATGCAGGGATTTAGTTAGATTGTCTCTTTTCCGCACATTGCCTATGTGATATGTTATTTAGCTCAACCTGTATATAATTTTTAATTTAGAATTTATTCATATGGTCGGCTGTTTTCTAGAAACTATCACCCCTAAAAACTATAAGACAAATTTGATAAGTTTTTTAAGGCTGTGCAATAAAAACATTGATAAAAAATTACTACTTTTTTCCGAATTTCTTAATTTATTGACTTTTCAAAATAATATGAGAATATAAACGCTATTATACAGTTTGTCCTAGGATAGATGTTACAAGACGACAAACAAACCAAGAATTTTTTAATTAAAAATCAAAAATTGGTAACATGGTCCAAAACAATACAAAATTTTATTCCAATTCGTATTATACAGGGCGAGTTATAACTAAAAATATGAAAAGTGCTCAGAAACTAACTACTTTTATTTTAAAAAATAGAACAAAATTGTTTAAGTACGTATTGTAGATAATTTAATTTTATGTCAAAATTAAAAGTTACAGCATAAGAGGAAAAAAATGTAATTGTCAATTTTTTACATAACGCATTAAACCTTAAATAATGGGAGAGAGAAAGCAAGATTTAAAAGAAAAATTTAATAATTTTAAATATTTTTAAAAAGTTTTATGCCTTAAGTGAAGTATTTTAAAAAATGTTAATGCATAATATAAAAAACTAACAAAAATACATTTTTTTACTTTAATTCTTTAACTTTAACTTTTGACATAAAATTTAATTCTCTACAACATATACTATAAATCATACTACTTATAAAATTGTGTCCTAAAATAAAGGTACCTTTCTTTTGGTCATTTTAAATATTTTTAGTTATAACTTTCCCTGTATATTACCTTTTTAAAAACTTTACTACAGACTAGGAGTCTTAAAAAAAAACAATGATCTTACACCTCATAACCTAATGGCATCATATCCATATAAACAAATTTAAGAAGTTCAACAAATTTGGTTCTTTTACAAAACCACACATTATTTTTTTATTTTATTTATATTTTTAAAAGTATATTAAAATTAGTAAAAATCATTAAAATATTTTGACTATTAAATTTCATTTATATTTTAAAATATTATTTTGAAAAAACGTGTGTATACCAGGTACGGTCAAAAAGAAATATTAAAATTCAAATATTTGGAAAACTACAAGAGATAATGATACCATATTATATATATATATATATATATATACATATATATATATATATATATATATATATATATATATATATATATATATATATATATATATATATATATATATAAAATAATATATAATTGTAATGATAAGGGGACAGGTTAGTGTCGTAACTTTTAAACGCAACCCTGTAGAAAAATTAAATACTTTTGTAGATTTTACATTAAAAGTTCTACAAAAATTGTCTTTATGGTTTTTTGTTATTTCTTGTATTTAAGGATATATAGGGTAAACTCAAAAACATTAATTTTTCAATTTCCCCTAGTATCTCTTCGATAAATAATTTTAGTAAAATTTTAACTACGCCATTTTTAGTTTCTTTAAAATGGAGCCCATAACACCTACATAAGTTTTTAATTACTTCAGTAATAACTGAGATAGTCCATAAAAACGCCTAATTTTGCCCACCCTGTACTATAAGATGACACACATTTTTCTGATAAATATAAAAACTTTACAGGTATATTAAGGGTAAAAAGCAAAGGTAAGGACTTTTTTTGTAGTAAGTCGCATGCAAACAAGTGATTATACCGGTTTTTTTAAATTTTTAACACTTCGTAGTTCAAAAACTAAGACGTTTAGGACATATGTTTATATGAAGTTTTTATGTTTATAAAATGGCGCCCCAAGCTTTGCAATATCTGTCAAAATAAAAAAGTTATGATGTAAATAAGTTTTAGGTAAAGTGCCCTCTGGCGGTATTTAAAAAAGTTTTTTGTCTCAAAAATTTTAGAATCTGCAAAGCTCGATTTGTATGCCAAATGTTAACTGGATTGGTTAAAAAATAAATGCAATATGGCGAAAAAACCAAAATAAAAATTGAACTTTGACGGCTTGTAACTCGAAACCGAATGCTCTACCCTTATTTTGTCAAGTAGAATCATCCCCCTAAGTTTTGTGATCGATTTTTGAATCACCCTGTATATTTCACCGCAATAAATCATATAATATCTCCAAAATTTTTTTGGTTGTTAATCTTCCTTAGCAGTTAGTCTAGGAACGTTTTTTCAATCTACATTTAATTTTTTAGTAATATTTTCTATTTTATTTTTCTCAAACTTTTGCTTTTGCTCTTCTTTGATATATAGGTGTCTATGATTCTGAGATAGACCTTTAGCTTCGTCCCTTAATTTTCACTGAAAATGCTACGGAATCTGCCAAATTTTGGAGTAACGACACTGCTCTTGACGTCTCTATAAAGTTGAATTAGCCAACCCATACATTTTATCAATACCGTTCACTGACTCACCAGATTTACATAAATTAATGGCCTTGATTAGTTTTCTTTTTGTACTTATTCACCATCTTCAACAAAATATGAGTTTTAAAATCTGCAACTAAATAATCTTAAACCTGGACATAGTGGATATCATAAAGATTTGCTCTATTCACTTTGCCTAACACTGCCATTTTTAAGGTTAGGCCAAATCCTACAAAAACTATTATTTTTGATTTCATATTTAGTATATTATAAGAAGCCACTTTTACACACAATAGAACTATAATACGCCCAAGAGTGTCAAACAAATAATATAGAAAATATCATCAAAGCACTTGCCTCGAAATATTGAAAATTATTTATCGAATACACAATTTACCTTCGTCCCGACCGACGCTGTGCGACTCAGCCTCTCCCTTAAGCGTTTGCCGCTCATTGAGACATGATTGCCAAAAGTTTCTGTGACCGGGCGGTTGATGTCAAACGAACAGTTTGGGCATAATGGGGACTATTCGTTTTGCCCAAAGTGTTCACTTTACCAGGTTTTCCCTAGGTACTTTATTAAAGAAAATGGAATATATTACTACCTGTGAAAGTCAAATAGGTCATTCTTTTAGCTTCACAGCCTACTTAGCAAAAAAATGTATTCAATACAGAAATAATGGCGGCACATAATTTTCTTTAAAAATCTTTCCTGGCCGCCACCCTGTATGATATATTATAAAAAGGGAATTTTAAACAAAATTCAAATATAGAAGAAAAGTTGGCACTTGTATTTAAAATTGGAAAGTTGATGGTACGTCCGGTTAAACCGAAAATGACAAAAAAAATGCTAAATTATGCCACAATAATACTGTGAAAGTCTTTCTTGAAAACTACAAAAAAATTGGGGGGGTAACAACATCCTGTGTCACCCGGTATATAATATATTTTTAACATTAATGTTTTTGTTTAAGTTTATTTACATAGGTCAAATTTTCGGCCTATTTATTTGATGTGCATCCTATCCATCCATACCTCACACTAAAATTTCGGAATCGTATAACACTTTTCAGAAAAATGACAGACTTGCTAGTAATTTCGTGGGTGTGGGTACCGTTTAAGCAATTGTATAGGTTGGCGCATTTTCGTTGACCTTGCAGGGTATAACAAAAATGAAAAAGATAGAACAAATCTGATTGCGCAATCTCAATTTCAATTTTGAAATAAATTTAATGTTGAAAGTAAATCATGGCTAACTTGATTCGTTTTGGAGATACAGAGTGTTTTTCAAATTTTGTCAATTTGGCCAGACACTTGACCCTCGCTTAATATTAGAGATAGAGGAAAATCGTAAATAGAGTTCAGTGGCGTACCTACATTTTTTCGATTGACTTTTATTTTAATGTTATAACACAAAGCTGGTTTTCACCCTGTATATTTTTTATCACTTAAAAGGTCTTTTAAAAAGCTATACGAAATACCTCATTTGATATATCTATTTTTAATAATTTCAGAAATATGGCCATCATCAGTTTTTTTTAACGAAACACCCTGTATATTATATAATCGTTGCATATATATTTTAATGAGGTTTAACAAAATATCCCACTTGATATATTTATCTCTAATAGTTTTGGAAATATGTCCATCTCAATCTAAAAAATTGTTAATATACGCACTAAGATTTGGAAGCTCATATTTCCAAAACTGTTAGAGAAAATGACTTTAAATGTGGTAAATTCTTAAAGTTCTTTGATATTTTCTATAAATAGTGATAAAATATACAGGGTGCTTTATTTAAAAAATGCAATTTTATTACCGAACTCTTGATAATGGCTATATTTCAAAAACTAAGAAAAATAAAATATATCAAATTTTGTATTTTATTACGACTTTTAAGGCGACTTTTTTATTGATGATAAAATATACAGGGTGTTCCATTTCAAAAAACAACTTTGTGTTATAACTTTAAATTAAATGTTAATGGAAAAAATGTAGCTACGCCACTAAATTCTACGTAAAAATCCCCAAAACTTTTCTATTTCCGATTTTTTTCCATCTTTAATATCAAACGAGTTACAAGTACGTGGCCAAATTGACAAAATTTGAAAAACACTCTGTATCTTCAAAAAGAATCAAGTTAGCCATGATTTACTTTAATCATTGAATTAGTTTCAAAAATTAAAATCAAGATTGTGCAATCAGATTTGTTCTATCTTTTTCCGTTTTTGCTATACCCTGCAAGGTCAACGAAAAGGCGCCACCCTGTACCTATTTTTACCATTTTTTTCATTTAATTGTATTTTTTTTTCATGAAACACTGTACTTAATTTTTATTTACTTAAAATTCGTTAAACTTCTTCTCTATCGGATTTTTGATTTTCTTGGTATATTTTTTAACGGCATATTTAATCTGCACAATATTTAAACTTCTTTTTCCTAGTTTACAGTTTATTTTAAATACAAATCTCAAATTATCATCTAGTTTTAACCAAAATTTTGAAACAAGATTAAATTTCCACCTACAATTGGAAGGGACATTCCACCCCATAACCATAAATTTCCCCGCCAGATCAATTCATAAGTAAGAATTGAAATATAATCTCAAAAAATTTGTTACATACATACATATTTATAAACGAAAGCGTCAAGAAAAACATGTAGTGGCCTTTTTTGCAACTTTTATTACGATAATTTTTTTGGTACTTCAGGACCCACCCCCTTCCCGGAAATACTAAACTCTTCCCCCATCAGGAAAATGTCGGAATTCAAGACTGTTAACGTGTATGTAGTAATGAAGTATATATTTCGTTTTTAAATGTGTTTAACAACATAAAATAAGGAAGGAGTAAAGAAAGATATATTAACTATGTAGATATGAAAATAATGATTTGCAGTCAGAGATTTAAATTAATCGTCTATATGATTTGTTATTGCATTAATTAAACTTTGTGTTGTGTATCGTATTTAACAAAGTGCTTAAGATTGCTTTAAATACATTAGAGTACATTAATTCTAATATTTAAATGTGTTAATATACAGCTAAGTCAAAAGGTTCAAAGGAAATGCGTGGAAAAGAGACATCAACAGGTAAAGATTAAATAAATAATTTCGGCTTGTAAACAAGTTGACACACCGCACAGTGCGTCGATATATGAATATGGATGGTTTTAGTGACGTAGCAACTAGACCGGTTGCTCGAAATTCGGACATGACACATTTTCTTAAAGTCGGGGCCCTCCTTTCTATTAATTAAGAAAAACTTGAGAACCAGAAAAAAGGCCCTGACCTTCAAAATAAGGCCTCCTCCGTGTAACATGACGTACTTTCTTAAAGTCGGGGCCCTCTTTCTGTTAAGAAAAACTTAAGAAGAACCAAAAAAAATTCCACACCTTCCAATAGAGACCGTTCCCACTATACATCCCCTCTTTTTTCTTCGAAAATTCCAGTTACTAACGACAAAACCAAAAAAAAACCTTTTTTCCTATAAAACAACCTCCTTTTGAGGTCCCTTTTTAACTGGGGGCCCGGAGCGGACCGCCCCCCTCACTACGCTAGTGAATGTAATATGTTTTAAATATACATTCTGTATAAGCAATATCTAAATGTATATCAGCCAGTAAAGTAACAACAAAGGATGTATAATGAATAATCCAATAGGAAATGTTTACATACCGGTATTCACGTTAAACTGTCTTTTTTCCTCACATTGCCTATGCACATGGGCGTAGCCAGGTACCGACAGGGGGCAGCTTCCCCTCCTAGCCATGGAAAAATTATTAATTATGTTGTAGATGTTTAACTTATACAGATATTTAGGACTCCACACCGTAAATACATTAAAAATATACAAAGTATTTCCTAATTGCGGTAAGAAAAAGGAATATTATAGCATATTTTATGAAAAAAAAGTACATATGAACAATGGTCCGAAATGCATTGACTCCAAGATATAGGATGTTACACTTTAAAAAAAATCGTATTTTTATTAATATCCTAAATATCTCTTTATCAATTTAAATAAAATTTAATGGTGTTGTAGTATAAAAGGACTAATTTAGCCAGTGGTGTCTCAAGCGGCACTTAAACGAATATTTCTGACAAAGGTTGTGTGGCACTGACATTCATGTATTTTTTATATTTTATTTAAATTAGCCTAAAATTAATTAAACTTTTTTCTTTATTTACTTTTTTTTGTTTCTTTCATAGTTTAAAAAAGCAATAAAATACTTTTTATTGCATATCCCTGGACCACCAAAGAAACATAGAACAAACTTTAGAAACACTTTATTTAGCTTTTTTTTTTATATTAATATTGTTTACTTCTGCAGTTGTTGGTATTGCTACCTAATTTTAAGAAAATATAAATAATTTTTTCCATGTTTGTGTGCCCTACTAGGTCCCACTAAAGATGCCAGTAGACTTAATAAATTTAATTAAATTAGGGCTACATAAACCCCTTATTGCTATAGCTAACAGTGTCAAAGTTTATAAAAATCGCATAACAAGTAATTAATAAATTAATAAAAATTTTCCATCCTGTATCTTAAAAACAATGCATTTTCTGACCTATGTTTATACAAAGGTACACATTTTTTTATAGAATTAGCTCGAAAATACGCGCCTAATTTTTTTTTTCAATTAGAAAACTCTCTGTATAAAAATATACAGTTTGTGTGTGTTCGTTTATATTTTGACTGGGGTCTACACGCTTTATTGTTTGAGATAGAAATATATTTTAAATACAAAAGTATCGGGGTTTTATAAGAACCTCCAGGATTTGCTAAACAAATGTCAATCGCAAAATAAACAAATGATCATCGACTTTGTTATTTTAAATAAAACACAATTATTTTTCTGTTTTCAAAAATATATACTTTGTCTATGTTTGGACCACTAGTTGTCCCAGAAAATGACTCTAAATCCTGGAAAATCAGGCGCTCTGATTTATAAACAATTTAACATGTGCGGCTTTGGTTTCATTTGTTTCTCTAAATATGGCTTTTTGTTGTTTTGGTTCAAATAAAGAAATTGTCTGAAATAATACATGTATATTTTAATGTAAAAAAATGGCGCTACATGTTTTTGGTATTATTTTTTTATTAAAACAAAACATTTTTTAAAATCCAGCGAAAAAAATGTTTTTTAGAGTAAAAGCGTTCAAAAATCGCTTTATGATATACATAGCAATTCAAAGTTACGAAAATAGCAGTCATTTTCGGGTTGCCAGTGCACATGTGTGTCGAACATCGACCTATCATTATGTTATTTAGCTGATCCGGTTTAATAATATTACAGTATTTGCTTCCCAATTATTAATAACAGAACTATTTTAGTTCAAATCTCTTAAGGTACTGTGCATTTGTCCCGTTTTGTTGTTTCTTTATTTGCCTATACAGTAGCTATGTCCACGGATGGACTTTACCATAGGACAAATAGACAAACAAATATTTAAGAAAGTCGTGTATGGCAACTGCTTCCGTTTCTTAAAAAAAAAATACTTACTTTAAGAAAACTGTTTTGTTTTGTACAGGGGCTTTAAATAGTACAAAAATTTGAAAATGGGCCAAGAGAACATCGCCTTTGTTTTTATTAATTTAGCAAAATATCAAATAAAAAAGGTTTTTAAAATTAAATAAGGATCCCATATCGAAAATTTCATAGGAAATAAACATTTTTTTATCATATTTTTATTTATTCATGTTTTTATTTGACATTATGCTGAATTATTAAAAATGGGTGCAGTTTTTCCTGGTCCATTTTCACATTTTTGTACGATTTAAAGCCCCTATACGAAAAAACAATTTTCTTAAGGTAAGTTTTTTTTTTTAAGAAACAAAAACAGTTGCCATACACGACTTTCTTAAACATTTTTTAGTCCATTTGTCCTGTGGTAAAGTTCATCCGCTGCTGTATAGGCTAGTAAAGAAACAACAAAGTTGGACAAAGGCACAGTGTTTTGAGAGATAGAGATTTTGGGACAAAAATTGTATCCGTCTTATTGCATTAAAATAGTTCCTTGTACAAAACAAAACAGCTCTTGCGGAGCTCGGGCAAAAAATTTCAGCCGCGGGCGTAAAAATGCTATTTTACGCCCTTGGTACAAAAATAACTATTTTTGCACTGCACATAATAAAAACAAAAATCATTTATAACAATTAAAATTACTATCTCTTTTTTTTACGTACACTCCTGTACAAAAAAAAGGGACAAAGAATTTTTTTTTAAATTCAATATTTAATAGCTTTTTAGTCTCATGATTAATTTCAATTATCCTTTTCTACGGTAATAGCTTCTTTCATCAAGTTTATTATTTAATAAGTGAATTACAAAAAGTTTTATAGTATTCGGTGTTAAACAGGGAAGAGTCAAATGTTGCATTTTGACCAAAATTTTCGAACGTCCTGTAAAAAAGTTACCGTCACAGTTTTTTACCAGTGTAGTGGATTTTAAAATTCCATCTTTTTTTTAAATTTCTTTCTTTTTTAATTTATATTGATATCTTTATTCTAAAAGGAAACACAAAAATTTTTGAAATGACAATGAAATTTTGCATAAAATGTGTATTTTTTATGAAAGAAATATATGAAAATATCAGTTTCTTAAGTTGATTTGGTTTTTTCTAAATTAAAAATCGGATTTTTGTTATCTCTTAAGATTTACTGGTACGACAAAAAGTGTTTTAAAAAAATAAAACCCCTGTTGGACCTGGTCGTACATTTGGGCTCTTTTACTTACCTGAAAAACAGAAATAAATAAATATAAAAATAAATTATCAGTAAAATTAGTATGACTGTAGCTATCACCCCAACTAGGATCATATTTTTCTTACAATTATTTCGTATTTTTTCAATTAAAAACGGTTTTTAGAGTTTTATATTCAAGACCTTTTTTTTGTACAAGACATAGTTGCAATCATAATGATTAATATTTTTTTGGTTTTTAATTTTCAGATAAATAGAAGAGCCAAAATAGACACAATCCACTGGGTCCAATTTTTTGAGAGGGTCGAGTGCAGCGCCATTTTTTTGGTAAAAATACATGTAAAATATTAAGCCTAAAAAGTAAAAAAACATTTAAAATACCTTAAATTTTCAAGTTTTAGACCGTCGCTCCGCCGGAATTCCTTAAATAAAATACCACAAAATATTTTTACTTTATAAGTACGCATTATTAGTGAATGTAAACAGCCTGTACACATTTTTAATAATTATCAAATAAAATTTTGTTCCGAAGCATTTAAAACAATAAAAATTCAAAAAGCTTGTCTATAGATAGAACCAACTGTAATATGATAATAGTTAAGATTTAAAAGAATTTTATAGGGACATTTCAGGCTTTTATCATGTAGGATCTGTGGCGCCACTCACTAAAACGCAATCAGTGTATTCACTCAGTTCGGTTGTTTTTTACCGACTCGACTGGCTCAATTAGTATTTAGGGATTTTGGTATACAAGGTGTTGTCAAAATAGTATAATACATATATTTAAATCGGTAACTATTAAGTTACTGGTAATTCTCAATTATTGCTTTTTTCAAGATTTGCACTTTTTTATAAAGTTTAATTTATAAAAACATTTCTAAATCTTAATTTTATTACAGCTTATTTAATAAGTCTAAAAAAAAATAAACTAGAAAAAGATATAAACATAAACATACCTTTATAATTTTCGCAGATCAAAAAATGGCAAGGGTGTCCCAGTTCTATTTATACCACTGGATCTCGATGGACTGCCAATATTATTACCTGCGCGAAACAAAAGGTTTATTTCATGAGCGAAAAACTGGTTTGTGCGCAAGCAAATCGAGGGTGAACGCGCCTGGCGCCAAACAGGCTATCCGCATTATCGGAAAGAATTTACGACGCCTTCTCTGGGTTTCTCGTTCGGAGTACGGTAGCTAATGAGCGTCACGTTAGGACCGCGGACGGAGGGTACGGGGTGCTGGTGTTTGTATTTTGCCACGGCTTTTAAGTGCGCATGTTCGTCCACCCTTCCATTTGTTTACTGCGCAAGGTGGTAAAAATCCGAAAAATGCTTCTTGCCACTGCTGATCAAAATGTAGGTTATCTTTGATTTGTACACTATATAACTTTGCCACTGTACAAGATACAAAAATGAACTTAAAATAAAAAAGTCTACTCGGAAACACTCTTGTTACTGACAGTACTAATTAATATACCTACAAGGTAAACTTAATTTTCATTGTCAAGTGGGTTTTTTTAAATGAAACATCCTGTATATTTTAAAACATTTTAGGCCTGTTACAATAACACAGTATACTTCAATTATTGCTTGTTAATAGGATAATAGCAGTATGTTGATATATTCATTAACGATTAAGTTGAAGTAAAGAAAGAAAATTATATTTTTAGTCCCTGGGCCAGTAATGAAATTGACTTCATGATTATGACACTTTTAAAACCCTTTTATGGTGGTTTCTTTTGACGACTCTACCCCGAATATTCATACTGCCATATAAGGAAGCGGCGCTTTAACACAGCCTGTCAATGCCAAATGTTTAGGGTGTCGGATTGGGCAAACGCGTCATTTTTTTGTCGAACAAGTCTACCACATACAACTTTTAAACATTGTGCCAAAAATTGTAAGGGTTACAGTTACGAAACCCTTACGATTATTTGCACAATGTGCACAAAATTTTATACTAACCAAGACCTCAATTCGAATACAAAAACATGTTCATAAGTTATTTATTCGTGACTATAACACTTACGATTTTTGCACAATGTTTGAAAATTGCATGTAAAATATAGAGGTAAACTAGTCCGATAAAAAAGTGACGCGTTTGCCCAGTGCGGCAGCCAAAACATTTGACATTGACAGGCTGGGTTAAAGCGCCGCTTCCATATATGGTGGCATTAATATCCGTGGTATAGACTTCTCAAAAGAAACCCCTAAAAGATGTTAAAAGTGTTATTGGAGAATTATTGAAAGTTGCCGTACTAGGCCCGGATGTTATTTATACCGACTTTATTTAAATTGTGCCTGTACCCCTAATTTAGAAGTATTGCAAATCATATTGTCAGTACCATTAACCTAAAAAAGAGAAAAAAATCAGTAGTTTTTCTTCTTTTTACAGTTTGTACATGTCAACTTTTGTTGTTTTAACATAATTTTTACTACATATTTATACTTTAACCAGCCCTTACGAATTTAAAAACCACTTTTAAGTAATTGTGTAAGTAAAAAAAAATATTTTATTATTAAAAAAAACCGTTTTAAATCCAGTAACTCTACCAACACCCACACACAGCTGCGCTTGTGGCTGCTCCGGTTGTATCGGCAACGTCGTTCACCGGAGTTAAGCAGTAAAGAGCGTGGCCATAACTTGGATGGGTGACCGGGCCGTTGTCGGTTTTGGGCAACACACACACACACACACACTCTAACAAACTTTAGGGGTAATTTTACAATGAAAAATAAGAAGGAAACCTTGTATTAACATATGTCCTAAACATCTTAGTTTTGAACTACGGCGTGTTGAAAATTTTGGAAAATTATCGCTTTTTTATCATAACTAGTATGTAAATTAAAATATTTAGAAAGAATATTGAAGGACATCTCCCATTAATTTAAACACATTTTGTTACATATAAGAAAAAGTCAATATTCACCAGTGTTGTCTGTGGCGTAGCTAGAATAGCAGGGATCCTGAGGCAAAAAAAAAAATGAAGCAAAAAACAAAATGTCCTCAGTACGTTTTTACTTTTCTCTTTTTTCTGTATGTATATTTATACTAACCAAGACCTCAAAAGATGTAAAGAGCGCAAAAAAGTCCTCTCCGTTATTTTCAATATTTCGGTACTTACCGTGAGGGCCCTTTTCCAACCTCCAAGGGACCCCTAAGCTAGGGGTCCCCGAGGCACTACCCCACCTAGCCCCATAGTAGCTACGCCACTGAGTGTTGTGCATCAGAGGTTTAGGGTAAATATAAGAAAAAATAATATGCCACTGCAATTTCTAGTAATATATATATATATTTTTTTGGCCGGATCATACCGCTATTTACATTACTTTGGAACCTTTAAATTAAGAAAAACACCTCAATAAAAAATACATTAGATTGATTTAAAAATCAGTAACATTGGTTATTACAATGAAAATAGTTATTTATCCAACAGTTACATATAATATCTACATAATTGATCAGATTTTGAGGATATAAAGTGTACTATAAGTCACTAGTGAGCTAAAGTACCCTTTAGCTCACTAGTGAATTATAGACAATACAAATTTTGTTGCTGGTGTTGACAATGACAAGTAACAAATAATGGATGACGTTTTCAAATTATTTTCGATATTAAAAACGATTTATACGAAAGTGTTGGATAAAATTTTGTATTAGACACGTGAGTTATTACATATAAGTCACTTAAGAAAATTACCTTTATATATATTTATCTAATAAATAACTATTATTAGATTAGTGAGTTATATTACATATAAGTCACGCAAGAAAAGTTTAACTCTCGAGCCCGAAGGGCGAGAGAGGTAATTTTCTTAAGTGACTTATATGTAATAACTCACGTGTTTAATACAAAATTTTATCCAACACTTTCGTATAAATCGTTTTTAATATCGAAAATAATTTGAAAACGTCATCCATTATTTGTTACTTGTCATTGTCAACACCAGCAACAAAATTATGTATATTGTCTATAATTCACTAGTGAGCTAAAGGGTACTTTAGCTCACTAGTGACTTATAGTACACTTTATATCCTCAAAATCTGATCAATTATGTAGATATTATATGTAAGTGTTGGATAATAGTTATTTATTAGATAAGTGAGTTATATTACATATAAGTCACGCAAGAAAAGTTTAACTCTTGAGCCCGAAGGGCGAGAGAGGTAATTTTCTTAAGTGACTTATATGTAATAACTCACGTGTCTAATACAAAATTTTATCCAACACTTTCGTATAAATCGTTTTTAATATCGAAAATAATTTGAAAACGTCATCCATTATTTGTTACTTGTCATTGTCAACACCAGCAACAAAATTATGTATATTGTCTATAATTCACTAGTGAGCTAAAGGGTACTTTAGCTCACTAGTGACTTATAGTATACTTTATATCCTCAAAATCTGATCAATTATGTAGATATTATATGTAAGTGTTGGATAAAGGTTTTTATAGGTTTAAAAAATCAGTAAACAATATTTGCCATAGTTACTTACTAGGTATTTTTTTTATTAAAGGGAATTCAAATTAAGGAGCACAGTGTTGTAATTCGATTAATCAGCTGATAAAACTGGGTATCTAGATCAGAAGTGTCAAAAATATTTACAAAAATATACGATTTTCGGTTTGCGTCTCGGCTAGAAGCAAAAGCACTTTTGAAAACAAGGCAATAAATTTGAGACAAAATAATAGGCATTATTGTCTAAAAACCTTAATAAAACAAAGGGTAGTTACCAGCTAAAGTTTCGCGTAATTTGGTGTGTGACAAAACGTAAGTTCCTAAGTATTTACACTTAAACTGCAGACATAACAAATCCGACTTTGCACCTTTTGCTTCATGACAGAATTGTTTACGGAATCTATGATGACTAGCACCAAAACACTTAGCACAAATTGTAGACTAATTCTTTTGTATTTTTTACTGTATTTATTTAATAAATTATAAAAAGTATTTAAAAACACAATATTTACTGCGTCAACAATGATGGGACTTTTTAACAATTTTGCAAGCTTAATTTTAATTCAATCTAATAAAATAAAAAAATTATAATGCCGGCTTTACAGGTGTCAAGTAAGTTAAGCAAGTTGCTAAATTAATTAACTAAATTTAGGTACATGCAGCATGTAAATCACTAAATTTAGTACTTTAGTACAGGAAATAAAGCGTTTCACCTAGAAATTTTTTGGTCCTGTATGGATTGACTTGAAATTTTAACAGAAGGTAGGGAGAAGCCCAAGGATTAAAACCTATATCGAACCGAAGGGCGCCAAAACCCTGGAGATGGTTTAAATAAATTTTAACAATAGAAATCAATTTAAAAAGTTATTCTAAACAAAAAATGTTCTTTACATTTTTTTTTATAAAACTAATATTTTTCAAGTTATTAGCGATTAACACTAGTAATTTTTCAAAGGAAATATAGAAGTTTTTAATGGGTTTTTGCGATTAACTCAAAAATTTCGCGTTTTATTAAAAAAACTGTAAAAAGCAACTGTAGCTTAAAAAAACAACTGTATTATTATAATTTTTCTACGACCAATAAAAACCGAGATACGGCTTGTTAATTGTTAGTTTTTTTCGCCAAATGCAAAATTTGATAGATTAAAAGTCGAATAACGGGAAAATGCTGCATATTACGAAGAAATCACATAAAATATTTTTACATTACATTATCAGACCTTTTTTTCTTTACTAAAAAGAAGTCTTTATTCTAAAAACTAAGTGAGTTATAATCAAAATAAGGTCAGTACCTTATTTTTTCTATGAAAAAATCCATGCCCTAATTACCCCCTAAATAAAAATACCATTAACCCCTTTGCAATTATTTTAATACATATGTTTTTAATATGTCTAAAAACTTTTACTAGTTTAAAATGTCTAAATTCAGAGAGAATGTGATCTTACAGTAAAAAAAAATCACAATTTCGTATTTTTACCATTTTTTTCCCTAAATTATTCCGAAAATACTGAAGGTAAGAAAAGAACGACAGAGTACTAAATTGTAGCGCTTTTAACGACTAATTTTTTTTAACTTTTTAATTACCCTCTAAAAAATTATTTAAATACCCGCCTAATAATGTATACAGTGTGTCTACGTAAGTTGACATCTTTTCATTTTAACATTTTTTGATATTAGCAAAAATAGAGGTATTTTACTCTTTACCAAAAATTACACTTTTTGCCAAACCTCGTAGATGACTGATACAATTTAATCTCTGATGGTTGCTCTTTAGGTTTTGGACCATGCAGACCTTTTATAAAGAATAACTTTTTTCGTAAAATTAACAAAAAAGTATTCCATGTGACGCCAACTTATGTAGACACACTGTATATACCTTTCAACCCCTAATGCTATATGAAAAAAAATTGTCCCAAAATACGAAAAATAAAGGTAATTAATTCTTAAAAAAAATCATATTTTTAAAGTAATTGCAAAGCCCTTGAAAAAATAAATATTTTTTATTGATCCTTTTGTGCTCGTGCAAATCCCATCCTTACACAACACTATGGGATAGAAATTAAATTTTTGGCCAAAATTCTGAAACTTACCAATCTACCTTAAAATGAGGTGCTCTTTACTAAAATAAAAAATAATAAAAATATAATGCTATATTACAGATGGTTTTTGGGGAACGAAAACTTATTACATATAATTATAGATATACGCCCCCATAACATCATTATTTTTTATTGTACAAAATAAACTGAAATATCAGCATATTTGGTTGATTCGGTAGTTTTCTAATCAGTAATCGGATGATTATTATCTCATATCAGGGGCGGTCATATCGACTTTCTGAGGGGGGGCATAAGCTGAGAAAAAGTGTGTGAGGTGCCAAAAAACAAAAATTTTGGCGTCTCTAGAAAGAAACAACATTTTTGAGGAGCAAAAAAAGGTCCCCACACCTATTTTTATTATTGTTCTTTATAAAATTACACAAAAACTTCCACGCATTTGAAAAGCAAAAAAAGAAAAGAAGGTCCTTACTTCTCACTTTTCCATTCCACGATCACCCTCACCCCCGGACCCCGAATCTGAAAAATAATTTTTAATTATCCTCCATCTCCCCAACTTTCTTTATTTTTAACATATAAAATAAATGAAAACACTGTTTTGTTGTGTAGATTCTGTAGAATCCGTATCTTTCAACAGAATGCGTTTATCTTTTAAGATATACAGTGTGGGACAAAAAATACTAATTTTTAAATGGAAAACCTTGTAAATTATAAAAAACACACTTGTATCTGTCCTTACACTCAGAAGTATCAAAGAGTAGCAAGGCAATTGTTAGTACAAAAACTGATAAAGAGACATTGCATCGAAAACACAACAATAGCTTTTATTATTTTAATTCTTTTACTTTTTTTAGTATACTAGGCTAATAATAAACTTAGTTAAGTAATGTTGCATATTTATGTTTACATGGGTAAGAATAATATAAATTATTGCAAATTTTTCGACAGAGCTAAAACATTTTTTATTTTATACTTTATTATTTTTAGTTGTATGATTTTCATTGATTTTTAAAATACCTTTTCAAGTTTTTTATTAACCTAATAGAAGTCGTCAAATTCTTTTACAATTTTGTGTACATGTAGTCTGGAGTATCTACTTTTAAATACACATTATGAGCCATTTAAATTTCAAAGTTGCTTTTTGGCCAAAATAATGGCATTCTATCCCATAGTGGACAGTTTGAATACAAGTTCGTACAAATTCGAGGAGCTAAAGTAGTGAAAAGTTGCGTATTTTATTTTGAAACTATAATTCTCTTTGTTTATACTGAAAACTGCAGAATTTAACATCTTTCTTTTAAAATTATTAAAAGAAATAGTTTACAATAAATATATTATTGACGTTAATAAATTTTGGATCTGACGTTTTGTCTTCGACCAACCATAAGTAACTTTAACTTAAGTGTTTTAATTTCATCTTTTCGCCAATTAACTATCATGAAAGAAAATATTAGCGTAAAGCTTATTTTATTCAAAGTTGCACTGGTATTTATTTATATACATGGTACTTCCTAAACATGATGCATTTATTAGTACCAGACAAGTAGACGCTAATCTAAGAATTTAAAAGTAAGCTGATTAAGGTGATTAATAAAACATATCAACATTAATGACGATTTTTTAATTTACACCACTGACTTAGTATATGTATGTACATATATGTAAATGCAATGTAGGTATAAATGAATGTTGTAAAATAAATTAGTTATATGGTAAACCTAATGCGGATATTTCAAATTTAATACAATATTATGGTATACTTAATAATACTTAAATTTAAATAAGTAAAGCTCATGCAAGTAAGTCCATTAATGCAACAAAAATATCTAATGCAAATATTATTAAAATCGGTTAGGGTATATTTAGGATAATATTTTTAAAACACAAACAATTTTTTAAAAAAGTTTAACGCCCTGTACCTTAAAAAAGTAATTTTCGAACCTAGATTATTATGTCTATGTCTTACGAAAAACACCCTGTATATCCATTTTATTTAAAATGGGAAGGTAAAAACTTGGTTTTAATATTTCGGATAAAAAGTTTCCTTTGTCTTGTTAAACACATTAACTGCTTATAAATAAAATAAACCAGGAGGTGGGTCATATGCGTTTTATTTATGTTATTGAACGAATTTGATCCATAACTATTTTGCTGAGATTCACATTTTGTATTACCGAGAAAAGGGTTGAGAAGATAAGCTTTAAAATTTTTAAATAAAAATAAAGTTTATTCAAAAGTTTTAACGGCTATTATTTTTAGCCTTAACATTTGATACAAAAAAATATTATGTGCAGAAACAATTTATGAAACTTTTACGTTTTACAAGCAAAGCTAGGGCTTCTTTAGCAGCTTGGTTTGCCATATTATTCCATAGAATACCCACTTGTGATGGAATCCACACTATCCCATATATCATTTTTTGCCGGCGTTGTACATTTAATTTACTGGCATTGCCAACACCCTTTAATGGCAAGGCATTGGCAAAAAGGTATCAAAAAGACGCGAAATTGGGCAATTGGCGGTTATTAGGCCACGTGGTTGCAGATAAAGTGATGGCATCCGTCATTAATAAGTTATTGGCAAAAAAATACGTTTAAGATGATAACATCCATCATTAATAAGTTATTGGCAAAAGATAACAAAAAGACTTGAAAGTGGGCAAATGCAGATACTCCCAAGCAGCAAGCTGACGTCTTATTGACGAAAATTGTCGCATATACTTTTTTAAAAGCTAAAATGATGCGATATTTTATTTGAAAATTAAAAGAGGAAAAAACTCCTTACTGCATGCAATTTCCTTGCAATGCAAAGTATCATCTCTCGGAACACTGTCCAACTTGGAGATGCAGATTTTTACACTGGCCGAAGACATTTCTTTCAAAGCTAAGTGAGATCACCTACCGCAGACCGCTCTCGGATTATTTTTGTCTAATGGGTACGGTTTAGACGATAAAAAGCGAAGATATTGCAGAAACGTAGTAGTTTATTGTCCATTACGCCATCTATCGGTATGTCAAAAAACTATTAAATATATATAATATTTTTATTAACACGTCTTTAAAACTTTTAATAAAGTTTTAAACAAAATGTTTACAGCTCCTAACAGTCTACTTGAATATCTTGCCTTCTCGACTAGCCATCACCAATTAATCACACAACACACACTTATTAGGTAATGAATACATTTAATTATGTCTATTAAAAAACTCTTTTCTTTAAAAAGAAAACTAAAAAGCTAGAAAACCACGTAGAAAACAAATGCACATAGCGGTCACCTTCGGTCGAAATTAACGTAGCTAATTTTACCATCATTTTATTTTTATTCGCTCCAAAATACATAATAAACATTTTGTTTGACCTAATTTTTATTTGCATGATTTTTAACAATAAAATGTTATGAAAAGGCCATTTTCCTTTAAATTATGTAAAAAACATAAAATAATGTTGTTTATGCTGCCATTATAAATAAAACAGATCAAAAAAATTGCTTTAATGTTAGTTAAATACCAATGTTAATAATATGGTTTAAAAAGTATGAATATGCGTTGAAGGTTTGCCTTCAAAAATCCAATATTTATTTGCCTGCAACAAAAACGCGTGCTTTATTTAATCAGGATTGGTATGCCGCCATTTTTGTATGCTTGCCGGCAATTCGCCTGCATGTAAAATTTATTGGCAATTAAGTGTTTATTTATGGTTGACTTTTTAATGCGTATAAGATGTTGGCATAATATTGCCACCAATTGCCAATGCTTTACCATCAATGCCAATATGAAAAATGTACATTGCCGGCAAATAGTGTTTGCTGGGATGTTTATTGAAGTTCCTAGAGTAGCAGGATTATGGCCAGTATCATTATTTTTTAACCAGTGGCTATTTGGTGTACATATTATTTAATGATAATGGCCAATAAACAGTAATTGTTTATATTTTTTCAACAAATTATTTTACCATAAACCACATTTTATCTGGAAAATAACCATAACTTGAAAAAAAAATAGATAATGCGATTGGTGCGTGAGAAACGTATAACTGATAAATACCTATTTATAGTTCCTGGACCAGTTATAAAATTAATATTATAATTATAAGACAATTGTAGTTTCACTATAGACACCCAGAACAATGCAAAATTTTTGGTCATCAGCTTGGACGCTCGCTTCGTGAAATTTATGAAGCGAGTATCCATCGAGTACAGATTTAAACAGTACGTATAATTTGCCGCTTCATAAATTCAGCCCAGCCAGCGTCCAAACTGATGCCAAAAATTTAGCATTGTTCTGGGAGTCTATAGTGAAACGTGAAACTACAATTGTCTTTGTTATAACAGTTCTAAAACCTTTTAAACGAGATTCCTTTGACAAGTCTACCACGAATATTCATACCGCCATACAGCGAGAAACTTTTTCATTATTAACTTTACGAAAAAAGTCCTGCTTGATGAGAAAAGAGAAAATACATTTTCACAAAAATATTTGAAGGTTGGATGTCCAGGGTGGCTTAAAAATGACTTGTTTTCAATTTAAAATAAGAGTTATTTCCCAACTAGGGTACCTAACTTTAAAGGTGATTTTTAATGTCATTTTATAAAGAATAATTTCTATAAACATATGTCCGGAGTTGCTTCGTTTCTGAGATACAGGGCGTTAACTATTTTTTTAAGTCTGTTTTTTTTAAATATCTTTAATACGAAGCCAGATACGAAAAAATATGCTACATTAAAAAGTTGTATTTTTAGTTTCTTTAAAGGAAAATAATATAAAAACTACATAAAAAGCCAGTGGCGTACATTTTTCTCTCGATAATATTGGCTGTTGTGCCCACTGTAAGCCACTGGCTTTTTATGCAGTTTTAATATTAAAATATATCTTTTAGCGTAGTACATTTTTGTTTGTATCTGGCTTTGTATTTAGGATCTTAAAAAAAACAGACTTAAATAAAAATATTGAATGTCCTGTATCTCAGAAACAAAGCATTTCCGGACATATGTTTATAGAAACTTTTCTTAATAAAATGACATAAGAAATCACCTTTTAAAGTTTGGCACCGTTATTAGAAAATAAACCTTATTTTAATGTGGAAACAACTAATTTTTAAGTCATTTAACATATAATTACATTCTGGAAAAGTATTTACTCATTAAGCAGGACTTCTTATAAAGAGGCACTTTTTTCGTAAAGTTAATAATTAAAAACTTTCCCATTTGGTAAGAACTTCCGAAGACACGCTGTATACGAAAGCGGCGCTTTAACCCAGCCTGTTAATATCAAATATTTCGGGTGTCGGACTGGGCAAACACGTCGCTTTTTTTTGTAGGACAAGTTTACCACAATGTTTTACATGCACTTTTAAACACTGTGTCAAAAATCGTAAGAGTTACAGTTGCAAAACTCGCCCAATCCGATACCCGAAACATTTAACATTGACAGGCAAAGTTAAAGCGCCGCTTCCATATACAGGTTGAGCTTAATATCATAACACATAGGCAATGTGAGGAAAAGAGACAATGTAATTAAATCCCGGCTTGTAAATATGTGTTTCAAATACTGCTTGTTCTGTTATTCTATTACTCGCCGATGTACCAAAACTGCTTACTCAAACAGTATGGTGGTATGAATATTCGTGGCGACTTGTCAAAAGAACCTTCCTAAAAGGTTTTAAAAGTGTTATCAAGAAGTCAATTTCATTACTGGCCCAGAGCCTATTATATTTACATTTTTGGATTTATTTAGGGTATTTTATATATAAGTAAAAAAATTAAGGTTATATTTTGTAGCTAATTTTTAAAAAAATATAAACATTTTTTCCAAGACACAGGGTGTTAAATGTTGTAAAAACCTATACGATATTCAACCTTATGCTGTAAATACATTGACTTGTTTCAAGCTTGAAATTAAGAAGTAAAAATGACATTTGACAGATAATTCAAAATTTTCTATGCAGTAAGTCAAGGTTAAAATTATTTTTTTCAAGATTTGAATTTGTTTTTGCCTAGCAATTATTAAATTATTTGTCAAATGACATTTTTACTTTATATTTTTAAGTTTAAAACAAGTCAACGTATTTACAGCATTAGACCGACTGGTTTTTAATAATATTTTAAATATTTCCTACTCAATTTTTTGAAATTTGACTATGTTATTAACAGTACTAAAGGGGCTTTTTAGCCCTGATTTAGTTAAATATATTAAGTCCATAGGCGCCTTCGGTGGCACCCCAACAAATTTTCTTAATGTGATGTTAATTTTATTTATATTTAATTTCCTATTTCGTGATAGCTAGAAAATGGCACGTTCGTCCTAAACGGATCATAAACTAGCCATAAACATTCGGCGTCGCGTTTCTTAATACCTAAAATTCACATATTCTGAGAGTTAAAATATTTAAAACTTAATTTTAAGAATTAAAAGGCATGTTTAAGATGTAGTATTTATTAAATGGTTATTGGTTACACGGCATTTGTTTTATAGGCTTTTACGAATTAGCCTGAGCGGGGTATGTATTTACTTATTAACAGGCATTAAAAAAAGATCCGATTTTGTATTGGTTGGACGGATTTATTTATTTGATTGTGATACCATTTTTTTGTGTACATATGGGCCATATTAAGTATACGAATTTCTTTAACACTAACATTTTTGGTCTGTTTGTCTCATTGTAAAGTCCATCCCTAGACATACTGTATAGTAAAATAACTTTTAATCCGTTAAAGCATGCAGTTAAATGGCATGTAAGAATATTTTATTGCTGCTTGAATAGACCGTAAGCTGAGCTTGACCTGAGCTATAATGTGCAATGACCCTTAACAAATTTAAGCGTTCAATCAGTTATAACCAAAAGAAATCTCTATTCTGTGTGCTGTCATTTATAGGTTATCAAAGTAGTATTTTTAATAGTTTGCCTAAATTTTGTGATTATGTGCGCAATGTGTCCATTGTCTTATATTCTTGTCAAAAAGTATCAATGTAAATAAAAGCGGGAGTTTCTGTTATTTTACTTTACTTCTTTTTCTTACTCTCTCAAATTAAAAATTTTGTTGTTTACATTTCCACGTTATACAAATATCTTTGCAAAACAAATTATAACTCAGAGCTGTTAACGTTACTTTTCAGTGGTAATTCGTTACTTTATCCTTACGTTTACGTTTTAACACGTTACCTCAAAAGTAACGACTTATTTTGTTATCAAATCGTTACTTAAAAAAAAATGAAAACGATTTTTATATTGCAAAATGTTGATTTTTCCGCAGTATATATGCTGAAAATACACTTGGAGAAGAACTGCATTGATACAAAAAAATATTTAATATAGGCCAAACAATATTTTTTGCTGAACATGATTAGTAGATACGTTGTTGTTACGCCAAATTCGTTTAATTGCCGATTTTATGTATTCGGAAAAATTGTGCAAACCTGGTACAATAAGCAGTAAAGAAAACTTTATGTCACTTGGACATGGTTAGTTTGGGTTATTTAAATCTTTTTTATTTGTTTTATTAAAAAAGATTTAACTAACCATGATTTTCCCAAATGACACAAAACAGTTTATTTTACGAATTAAGCAAAATTTTAATTTTGCCGAATACATGAATTCGACAATTACACAAATTCGGCATAACACACATTAAAAATGTAGATATTTAGGTACTTGCATTTGCAGAAGCTCAACAAAGGAGAATCCTTTTTCCGCTTTTCTGATTGGGCATTTTTTCACTCAAAAAAGAGTTAAGCTGTCTTTACCTCTTGCAGAAGGTACTATTACGATATTTATTATATTGATAGGTAACTGCGTAACTGCTCTTTATTCTTTAAAGGCTTTTTATCAGTTAAGAACTTAGTAATAATAATTTAAAAAATATTATGCAAAATCCTAAAAATATAAAAAAATAATTAATAAAATTACATAAATATAAATCTTTAATTAATTTTGTAGATAATGTTTTGGAGACAATACTACAAATGCTTAAAACTACAAATAATTTTCACGAACGCTTGTTGTTTATAATTTGATGAACATTGCATGATATTAAGAATATAATTTAAATTACTGAAGCAAGTGAAGGAACGGATATAATAACAAAAATTTATCAAAAACTAAAAAACAATTCCATATCCACGTAAAGTGGTAAGTGGTACTTTTGGCAAAAGAACGATTAATAGTCAGGGCCGTATTAACTATTTGAGGCGCCCTAGGCTAGAATTCCCGGAGCGCCTATTTTTTCACAAAAAATTCATTCCGTAAAAAAAAGTCATTCTTTATCCTTTCACGCCTATTTGCCTATTTCATTCTAAAGCACCTTATTCACAGAAAAATTAGTCACCAAAACTCCCCACTCAACCTAAACTTTTTAAAAAATCCCCTGTCCAGCGCCTATTAGATACTCCCCTGCCTGACGATTTTTTCATGGCGCCCTAGGCTGTAGCCTAGTCAGCCTAATGGATAATACGGCCCTGTTAATAATTACTTTTCAAACGACGGTACAGCTAATTTTTGCTCAACCTAAAAAGTAATGAAGTTACTCAGAGACGCGTTACTTGTTGTAACTGTTACTTAAAGTATCGTTAAGTAAGTTTTCTTATTTATAGCCCATGGATCTATTATTTACCTACATTTTAAATAAACAATGCTGTAGGTGTTACAAGCAATCTAACAATGTAGGAATTAATAATTAAACAACTTAATTATAACATTTAAACTAATTAAATGCACAACTAGCTGATAAATAGGTACAAAGAGTCTCATTCATTTTAATGCGGGTAACTTAAAGTCTAAAATCAATAAAATCTTAAAACAAAAAGCCTATAATCTAAAAATGGAAAATGCAAAGCACACATCAGACCTGTTCCATGAACATATCAGAAATCTACCACTAATTTATGGTAATTTGATAAAAAAATGCTGTTAAGGAGGAGAAGTTTCTCCCTTCCATTTCGTTAAGGCGGAGTCAACTTTAAACGAAGTCAAGTCAATGAATCCTACGATGCGACTTCGAGCTTTCAAACTTTGCCGCTAGCAGTCTTTTGTTTTAGCTGGTTTGCTTGGGACTTTAACCGATCTTTTAAAGAAATTTACCGGTTTTTGAAAGTGACTTTGGCCGAATAAGACAATTTAAGGTGTTGTTAAAGTTAGGACTGTTTAATTGATTTTATTGATTAGGTGATACATTGTGATAAAAAGTGGTGAAAACTGATATTCATTTTTTTACCAAGGGGTAAGTCAAGCAATTTTGGTTTTAAATATTTAAACATACACCTTTATAAACCTTGTATAAAAATATTCATTTATTTTGACATAAAAATTGATATTTAAGGAAATTGCCTGTTTGTCGTTTTTAATAAATATTTTCATATGTTATACTCGCAAATTTGCTGTAGGTACCCATAAAAATGTTAAATAAAAATGATGTTGTGTCTCACCGTTAAACAATGCATTTTATTTTTGGGTAGGCCAACTTAAATATGAATTTGAACAGTATTTCGTCAGTAAATCGCCAAAAATAAAAAAATATCATTTTTAAATTTTTGAATTCCTAAATTATTAATCTTATAACCAGGAAGCACTTAAACCGAAATGCTTAGCATATATATATGCAATAGCTAATCTAGGGTTTAAATAAACTATTTTTGGTTTGTAAAATTTTATTGTGACCTATATAGCTATATACCTACAAATTATTTTAAAATTTGGTTCATTTGCAAAAGCAAGCCAGTTCGGTCTCCAGCGAATTCTGAGTTCAGAGATAGCCTTATACCAAACAAAAATACACTCCCGACAAAAGTTATGGCATATGCTCGATTTTTCTTTAAGCTTCCATAGATAAAATATTTAATTTAAATAACCACATCTCTTTTAACAATTATGTAATCAAGAGAATAAAAAAGAAAATAAATATTTAGAAAAACTCCAGCTATAACTTTGGCGAAACCGCTATTATTTGCTCTTAACAATACATCCTACAGGGTGATTAAAAGTTTTAATAATGACTAACTTTTAATGGCCCTGTATGATAAACTTTCAAAGGAGAGTAGTCATATTTGTAAGTAAATTATATCAGGAACAAGCAAGAATATTTTTTAATCATAATTATGATTACTTCCTTTTAAAGGTAGGTACATCATATAGGTCAATTAAAAATTATTCAGTGAATGTAAAAACTTTTAATTACCATGTAACAGTGGCGGCGTCAGCTTTTTTTAAGTTTGGCGATATCTAGCAGAGGAATTTAGAGGATGAGCAGTAAAATGTGCAGTGCAATATGCAGCCATCGCAAATTGGGTAAAAAAATCGTTTAATTTAAACTGTGTTAACATTTTCGCATCAAATTCCACGAAAATTTGCACATTCCTATCAATTAAAATGTTGTATTTAATGTATGTCTAAAAGGTAAAAACCCAATTTTACACTGAGAAAAATTGATTTATTAAAGATTCTTCCAGCATAGGGGGATATTAATGGGGGTAAAGCCTGTTGATGACCAAAATTTTATGGGTTAGATCAAGTTTAGCCACACCAGCATAATGGCCACACAAAAATCCAAATATTTAGTTTTTGCATTTTTGTCATAAAACAAACGGTTTTCGAGAAAATTGTTTGCTTAGTAGGTTGTGTAAATCAAAAAAGATCGTATCTTGCTACCACCTTAGTGATATATACAGTGAGAATCTTAAACCCCCCTTTTATCTTTTGAATGGGACCACTTATTAAGATCGGGTAAAATTTGGGTAAAAGGGTGTCACTTAAACTACTTTTTGACATAAAAATAATTTTGGTTTGAAGGGCAGAAGCAACTTTTTTCAAGTGAAAAGAGAGGTCATAGAGCACCTTGTTTTAACAGCCTTTCAATTCTCTAATTTATACCATTTTATTTTTAAAAATCGATCCAGTCGTTCTAAAGCACTTTTGAGTGGGTTAAAATATCGAGATTAGGTAAAATTTATGTAAAATGGTGTCACTTAAGCTACTTTTTGGCATAAAAATAACTTTAGTCACGTGATCTAGTATCAAGGGGGCAGTAGCAACTTTTATTTCAAATAGAAATGAAGGTCATGTAGCACCTTGTTTTAAAGATCCTTGAATTTCCTATTTAACGCCACTTTGTTTTTCAAAATCGGCACAATTGTGCTAGACTTACATGTCATTTCATTACCGCACTGTTTGTATTGTATTTGGGCCAAATTTCAAACGGTTCCAAGTGTGGAACGGCTGGGCCGATTTTCAAAAACAAAGTGACGTTCAGTAGAGAATTAAAAAGCCTTTAAATCGAAATAGTTTCCATTTCTATTTGAAAAAATTAGTTCCATTAAAAGGACAAAGTGGTCACTATTTTAATATCCTCACTGTATTTTATTTTGTTAATAAATGATATACATTTGGTCATTCCTCAATTCGTTTCTAAGGACATAGCGCAAAATATTGGTAATTTTTAATATTGCGACCATAGATCATTCAAGAATTCCATAATTCGGATTACTTAAATATGAGTTGACGAAATTTGTTTCATAGAATTTTATTTATATGAATTTTTTCGTTCAATTAGCAGGTTAGGCGAAAGCAATTTGGGTTGGGCGCTCGGCCAACCGCCCAACCAGGCTCACCCCTGGCGCCGCCACTGCCGTGTAGGATGTATTGTAAACAAACGGTTATACCGAACTTATAGCTTGACCATTTCCTAATATTTTTTCTTATTGTCTCGTAAGCTTAATTTTTAAAAGAAATATGGTCATATTGGTCATTTAAATTAAAGCATTTTTGTATTAAAGCTTTTATGGAAAAAATCGAGAATATGCGATAAAATTTTTGGGTAAAGTGTATTTCGTTAGATCGATAAGGGCACCAAAAACTATTTTTAAAATATGGTGAAGTCGCATAACCAAGATTGGTCACTTACCATTACTGACCAAATAACCAGTTTTTATGTGATGATGCAGCAATAATTGATAATTTGTCAAATAGATACTTCTAGATGTCTTAAGTGCATTCTAATTTTTCCTAAAATAACAGTTTATCGCCCAGTTATAAAAATTATGTTTCTTATGACCATTTTAAAGTGTATATAATATCCATTAAAAAATAATTTAATCTGTTTTAAGATCTTAATATAAATTCTGTATTTATACTAAAACTCATTTTAAGGTAACAGTAATTAAAATAAGAGTGGTCCTAGAAATTATATTAGTGGTTAACAAAACACATTCTTAACATTCTTTACGTATTATAGACATAGACATGCTCAGTACAGTATCTTAGACTTCAAACGTGGCAGTTGTAATCAGGGTCAAGAGACCCTTAAAATAAGGTATCACTCCCCCTCCTCCCATTCAAAATTTTGGGGGTGATTCTCACCTCTGCCAGACGGTCGCAATTCAGGGGGTGAAAGTGGCAAAAAGTGTGTCCCCCTAAGATCAAAAATTGACAGGTCCGAGCATTTTTTCTTAAATGACCTGGAGTGCCCAAAATTAGCTCTGTGAGGAAAAGAGACAATCTAACTAAATCCCAGCATGTAAACATGCGTGACTAATACTACTTGTTTTGTTATTCTATTACTCGCTGATGTACCAAATCTGCTGCCTCAAGCAGTATAAATTACCCAAATAGTAATAGTATTAAGTATATATTAAAAACAATTAACATATTTTGTTAGTGTATAGAATATTTATATATTAATAAAAACTTCTTGTTTCCGAAACAACTTGTCTAATAATAAGCGTTATAAAATTACTTCTTATCGAAATTAAAATATCCAGTGGCGGCGAGTACGTGGGTGCACGGGTGTTGTGAATGAGAAGGAGTAGAGGTCAGGGAACAATAAACCTTAAGGCTGCAGTGCACTACCTAGAGGGGGCAGTGGAAACCTGGGTGGGATGACCCCAAAAGGGTGGTAAAACAAACAAACAAACATTTGCACCCAAAGAAGTGAAATGTATGGGTACAATGCATCCATATGAGACTACGAGAAATATGGTAATATATTTTTGCCACTCGCGTGCGGAAAACATCACCTTTCCGCGCGCATTATGGTTTTGAAAGAGTCACTTTTCCGCACTAGTGATGTGTGTAGTAGCATAAAGTAACATACCTACGGATAAGAGAAACCATGGCATGCTAAAATTTTCGTACCGCTTTTGCGGCAGGCTTGTCATTTTTCCAGTTTACACTTTAAATGCGTCAGTCGAAGCCTCGCCTCGTGTAACATCAGCGGTGGGGAGACACGTAAGCTTACTGAAATGACTAACTGGCGGTATTTCAACGAGAAACGAATAAAATTATATTGGGAGTTTTCCCATGACCTGTCCTTAAATCGGCTATTCCATGATAACTCTTATATAATTTCCTTACTCTATGGTAGTAGTCAATAATATCGAACCATATTTTAGCGAGCCACAATGAAGGATTTTCATGCACTTCATTTTTTAAAAAACTCAAGAGGTAGAAGAAACACATCCCGCAGACATCAATATTTCCACAACAAAAAACTCGTTTAATCCTCTATCAACCTGCAAAATGCCACAAATTGTACATTAACTATTAATATCAATAAGTACAAGTAGGGTATGGTAAATAAGAAAAAAATAAGAAAATTTTATTTATTAGGAAATATACTATTTTATTTTTTTGCTATTAAAAAATGCTTTTAGGTAAGAACAAATATGATAAAGTAAGTAAATGTTTTGAAGGTGAGGACCCTTGTTTTGTTTTTTTTTAACGCCATGGCATCCATATGAAATACGAAAACTCGCACCGCCTGAAAATAACCATGTATCGCATTAAGTGCGATGCATGACTAATTACGAGGCTAATTATGACTGAATATTTGTATTTTTCACAAAAAATATCGCATAGAGTTGGTTTGTTTCCATATAGGCATCAATAGAAAATGCTTGAATTTAAATGGCCATAACTTTTTTAAAGATTAAGTTAACAAGACAAAAAAAGAGTACAAATTTTCTGTGAGTGGTTTAAAAAAATGTTTTGAGACTAATCAAATTTTGCCAAATTGTTTATATTTTTCAAAAAAACTTTAAGTGGGTCAAATTTATTAAATTTGATTTTTTTTATGCAAGACTTTCAGATCCCTCTAATTATAAAAAATGTAGTTATTTTTTGCAAAATTTATGATTTATTAATAAAATCTAATTAAATTCACAAAACAACAAAGATAAAAGATTTGCTGTTAAAACTTTTTTCTGGGGTGGGGGCAAAACCAGTTTTTTTTAAATTTTAGAATAAAAATTTGCTTTACTAAAGTGTTTTACTTGAGGCCAATAGCATTTAGAGTATATTTGGTGTAGGTCCCATAATCAGTTTTTATTTAAAATAATTTAAAAATATTAGTTGCGCGATTGTTTGAAAAAAAAGAAAAATAACTCTCTGTTCTTTTAAGGAAGTGCATGTAGTTTTCCGTGCCTTAGATAACCAATTTATAAATTAAAACGAACACAGAACTTAAGATTTTTGATGCATTAATTAAAAACATATTCTAAATGTTAAGATTTAATATTACTAACTACAAAAATTACTATTTATTTAATTGTATTTTTAAGCTGATGGTCATATAGTATTCCGTTTAGGGCATTTTTATGTTATCAAACATATTAAACATACTATCTTAAAGTACCTAACTTCTGGTATCTGCTATATCCACGATAATATCCAAGAGTTGTAAAGCAAATTAAAAGCAGGTCTTCAGTTATCATAAACCGTTTTATCACTGTACTTTGCAATAATGTTTACAATATGATAATACTATCACAGTGATAAGTATAACTATGTTTTAACAAGAAATATATGCTAAAACGTAATTAAAATTGCGTCAAGCATTAGAAAATTATCGAAAGCCATTAAAGTTTATCACTAAAACCTATACTAGGTAGCCATTATTTCGCGAAGTATCTATTTCCGATAACTTCCCTCTAATGGAAAGGTGTTTATAGTTGTGATAAGTAACTTATTATGGTAAGCAGTTTACCCTTTGTCTTAAAAAAGTAATTGTTTAATTCACCTAAAAAATTATTGCAACTGAAAAAGTGTGTTTAACCGGATTTGCTACTCGGAAATCCAGTATATCAGAACTTATCTTTAGGTGCCACTTATCTCCTAAAGAAAATAAGAACTTAAAATAACTTTAATGGTTATTCTTGAGAAACTGCTATTTTTTTATCTTCCAGATTTTTTTATCTTACGGTTGTGATGTAAAATGTTTTTAAAATTTTAAATCAAATATGTTCATTCCTTATTTAGCAGCAGCGGCTGGTGATGGCCAATTTGCTAGGCCAATCCGCACCATTGTTAAATAAACTAATAATTTTTAAAATTGTTGTTTATTACAGTCCATAAACTAACTTTACCTTGTTATTTGTTTTACTATTTAACATATTAGCAATAAATAAAATTTTAAACATTATAGCTTAGTGACTTATTGTTCAAAAATGGCCCGATACTTCGGTTTTTGAGTAGAAGCAAATGCTTTATACAGTGAATAAAGTATGTCAACATTAGTAGATTTTTGAACAGACCCACCTCAAAAAGTCCTGCTGGCACCCCCCACCCCCCTCAAAGTTGATTAAGGGATTGATATAGTTTTTTTCTAATATCTTCTAAACGGTAAATGATAAAAAACTGATTTTAGTGTCGTTAGATAGAGCATAAAATTCTGCAAAATAGTAAAACTAAAAATTGTATTTTTATTTATTTAGTAAAATTCTACAACAAAAAAATGTTGGAGGGGAGCATCCACACGGTACTTTTTACGATATATCTTCCAAACCATCCACCAAATAAAAAAATATAGGATATAAAAAATAAAGGCCAAAGTTTTCCCTATCGTATAACATTATACTATTATCTTTTAAAAAAAAGCTACCAGTGGCGTACAAAAGTAGCACTACACCAGTATAGTACCTAAAAATAGAAATTTTTAATGTTATTATATATGTTTTTACTTTAGATTTATTAATTATTATACTTTACATTTTATTTACTTATTTCTTTTGTTTTATAATTTGATTCATTATATTTTTAAATAAGTAACAACAGTATTATAATAACTTTTTATTATAAAGATAACAACAAATATGGCTTATACAGTGTGTCCCAGGATAGGTGTTACAAGAAGACAAATTCACAATTTTGGAATTTTTAATCGTCCTTTTGGGAAACTGGTCGCATGGTCCAAAACTAATAAATACAAAATTTTATTTCAATTGGTAATATACAGGGCAAGTTATAACTAAAAATATGAAAAATGACCAAGAATAAAGTACCATTATTTTTAAAAATAGAACAAAATTGTATAGGTAAATGTTGTAGAGAACTAAATTTTATGTCAAAATTTAAACTTAAACACGTTAAGTAAAAAAAAATATTTTTGTCAATTTTTTAACTCGCCCTGTTTAATACCAATTGAAGTAAAGTTTTGTATTTATTAGTTTTGGACCATGCGACCGGTCTGCCCAAAATTACGTTTTAAAATTCAAAAATTTTTGTTCCATTTGTCCTCTTGTAACATCTATCCTGGGACACACTGTATATAACATCAATAAAAAACAAACACATTATTACACAACCTAAAATACCTAATTACAACATTCCGCACACAAACATAACCTGGTACATTTTAAATTTTTTTAAAAACATTTACAATTTGTGCCACAAATCTTACATTTACATTTTAATAGTGTATCAGATGATATTTTTTCATTTTTTAAGGTGGTCTACAGTGGTGTCCATTTAGTATTCTCTAAAATCCATCCCCATTCAGATGGACATGGAAGTTCAACTACTGGTTGGCAGAGATTACCCCAAACAAATCCTGCTTAATAAATGCATTAATGTGAAGTGCTAAAGCATTCATTGTTGGGGGTAAATTCTCAACCGTTCGGTTTTTTTTGGCAAAAAGTTGCATTCGACAAATATCAGTGTTGCTACTATCAGAATGTTTATCGTAAATGGTTACAACGAATTTTGAGATCACACTTAATATATAACTAAGGTTTTTTGCATGCTGCAATAAATCAATGAAAGTATCTGTAACTTCCGGAAAGGTTCCCAAGCTTCCCAACACTTTTTTCCTTTTCCATAAAAGGAGGACGTGGTATCGCAACCGGTTAGTGAATGAAAAAAAGAAAGGGCTAGCCTTTTTTCATTGATTTTTTAGCAATTTCGATACACGAAATATGTCTTACATTTTTCCAGTACCAAACTCAATCCACACGCCTTGATTTTGATTTTTGTACTGGTAAATTTTTTTCCGTGTAATATGAGTATTTATTATTACTAGTATGCAGAATTAGAAATAATTATAAATTAATCAAACTAAAGTAAAAAATATTTAAAAAAATTAAAAGTATAACATTAAAAATTTCTATTTTTAGGTACTATACTGGTGTAGTGCTACTTTTGTACGCCACTGGTAGCTTTTTTTAAAAGATAATAGTATAATGTTATACACCATTCGATAGGGAAAACTTTGGCCTTTATTTTTTATATCCTATATTTTTTCTATTTGGTGGATGGTTTGGAAGATATATCGTAAAAAGTGCCGTGTGGATGCTCCCCTCCAACATTTTTTTGTTGTAGAATTTTACTAAATAAATAAAATACAATTTTAAGTTTTACTATTTTGCAGAATTTTATGCTCTATCTAACGACACTAAAATCAGTTTTTTATCATTTACCGTTTAGAAGATATTAGAAAAAAACTCTATCAATCCCTCAATAACATTAAATATTTCTATTTCTAGGTACTTCACTAGTTTAGTACTAATTTGGTACGCCACTGGTAGCTTTATTTTAAAAGATAATAGTCTAAATGATAACTTTGTGGTTTGTCGTTTATGTTGTTTATTTTTTTTTTGTTAATGGTTTGAAAGATATATGGTAAAAAGTGCCGTATGGATACTCCCCTTCGACTGTTTTTTGTTGTAGAGCCTTACCAAAAAAACAAAAATATTATTTTTATTATTACTATTATGCGCAATAAGGTAATAATACCAATTAATATAACTAAAGTGAGAAATATTCTGAAAAAAAAAAAATAAAAGTATAACATTAAAAATTTCTATTTTTAACTACCTACTATAATGATGTAGTGCTACTTTTGTACGCCACTGGTAGCTTTAATTTAAAAGAAAATAGTATAATGTTATACATTATTCGATATAGAAAACTTTGGCCTTAATTTTTTGTATCTTATATTTTTTTGTTTGGTAGACGGTTTGGAAGATATATCATAAAAAATGCTTTGTGGATGCTCCCCTCCAACTTTTTTATATTGGAGATTCTTACGTAATAAACAGAAATACAATTTTAATTATTACTATTTTGCAGAATTTTATGCTCTATCTAACGACACTAAAATCAGTTTTTTATCATTTACCGTTTAGAAGATATTAGAAAAAACTATATCAATCCCTTAATCAACTTTGAGGGGGGTGGGGGTGCCAGCAGGACTTTTTGAGGTGGGTCTGTTCAAAAATCTACTAATGTTGACATACTTTATTCACTGTATAAAGCATTTGCTTCTACTCAAAAACCGAAGTATCGGACCCTTAAGTCACTAAGCTATTAGTTTTTACCCATGGTGCGGGTTGCCCCAACAAATTGGCCATCAGAGCCGGTGCCGTCATTTAGCCAAGAGCGCTTTGCCTGATTTTAATAATTAATTCTACTTTAGTTTATTTTGTTATGGTTTTTTATTCAGATCAAGACAGGGTAGTCCTTAGTATTGGGCCAAAATTCAACTGTATAGAATTGTGAAATTAAAATTTTGCGATTAACTATATTTACTTTAGTACAAAATTTTTTATGTGTTATCTAAAGGACTTCACCTACACTACTTTAAAAACCTCTAAAACTTTTTTGTGCTACTCTGTAGGTACCATCGAAGTAAACAAGTTAAGTTCTCCTATAATTTCTACATAAAAAGGAATTGCCCTGAGCCACCGGCAGATTTAAAGTTTTTAAAAATTTACATCAGATATCAATAGCTTATGTCAGAAAACTTCTAGATACCAAGTTTTATTACAATATTCAAAAAATTATCGAAATAATTTAAATATATGTTATGAAGTTTGACACCCTGTATCGTAGTTAATATCAACAACTAAGTTTAGTTAAATTACATTACTTTAATTGCACAATTCTCCAGTTAAATTTTGGTCCTTAACTTGGGGACCACCCTGTTTTAGTAGGTAGTATTAATAAAAGTACCAGAATATACAGTATTAGTCAAATAACTGAAAACTGCTTAGGAGTAAAGTAGTTAACCTTATTTTTAAAAATATAACAAATGCAAGAATCAAAAAATTATTTAAAATAAAAAGTTATGATACCTCATTCTAATTTTTATATTTTTAACACGCTTTTATTAACTTGGGTTGTAACTATCTATCTATCAATCTATCTATCTGGCTGCCTATGTAACGGAATCTTTGAGCCTAATTTTAACCAACTTCCAGCTATTCGATTTCTTTGAAACTTTGCACACGTATTAAGGAAACATGACAATGCAATAATCTGCAAACAGTATCCCGTTATCTTTTTTGGATCGCCAGGAAAAAAATTCCATTATATTATAAAAACAACACCTAGGTTGCCATCTGTTGGCAACATTTCAAACTTTGCTATTAAATAAAGAAGAATTTTTTTAGTGGGTTGCAATATGTTGGCAACGGTCCAAACATTGCCTGGATTGCCATCTGTTGGCAAAATTTCAAACTTTGCTACTTAATGAAGAAGAAATTTTTTAGTGAGTTGCAATCTGTTGGAAAAATTTTGAAATTTGTTACTCTTGTTCATTAAAAAAAATTTCGCCATTTTGTCAAGAGTAGCAGAAACTAAAAATGAAAAATAATTAATAGTTTAAAAAACTAAAAAACACGCTTTTATATGCAACCGAACTAAAAATTAGAAAATAATTTTTCATTAAAAAAATATTGTCATTTCATAGTAAAAAGCGTGGGGTGATAAATATATTAAATGTTATAATTATTATATTTGCAAATATCTATGATGGAAAAGTTATGAAAAAATAGTAAAATGCACCCCACGCTTTTTACTATGAAATGACAATATTTTTTTAATGAAAAATTATTTTCTAATTTTTAGTTCGGTTGCATATAAAAGCGTGTTTTTTAGTTTTTAAACTATTAATTATTTAAAATTTTGAAACACTCTCGTATGAAACATCTTTTTAATATTTCGATTGGATTTTTAATAAATATATTATTTCTGACTTTAAAATAATAAAAAAAATTAAACCGTCTTTGTGAAATTAAATTGGATTTTTTTATCTAACCGTTAATTTTATGTTGTTTGCAAGTATTTTAAAAATATTTTCTCAACCCAGCAATCGTATTAATAATATTGTGCACATAAAATCGCTTATCCAAATACAAAAAATATTAATAAGGGTTAACAAGGTTTATTTTAAAATATAAAAATAACAATTATATTAGTAGGTTTGAATATTTATTTTAACTTTTCATTTTGTACAACCCCTTAAGCAGTTATCATTTTTTTGTCGTACCTTTTATACTCAAGAACTTTTAATAAAAATGACTAAAGTTCGCAGTCGAGGCACGTAAAGTTAAATAAATAAATAATAATTTTACTAAAAATTTTTTTCTAATGAAGTATATTAAAAAAATCCCTATTGCTAAACCTATATTTTTTGGGCTATTCGGCCGTGGTCGAAGATTTTGTTTGCTTGACGTTTCGCCAGCGCGAGTGGTTGGTATCCTCGGAAGGTTCCTAGTAGACTGTCAGCACAAGAATAAATATATTAACCAGAAGGATATCTCTTTTACCTTGAGCGGCGCAGGCTGTGACCTTCGAGGGCTACTAAACCGAAATTCTAAACCGAAATTGCCAGTGCAGTAGTGAAAGGCGAAGCAACGACTCGGTAACGGTCAATGTATTTTATATAGTTTATTGCGATACGTTTTATTTTTCTGGACTATAATATTCTGTTTAGTGATTTGAAATTTGAAAGTATTTAATGATCTAAATGAAGATGTTACGAAAAAAATAAAATTTATTACTGGTTTTAAAATTAGTATTAATTCTATTATCAATTTATGGAATTTTCTTTAAACTAAAAAAAGCTCATTTTCTTTTTATACAGGGTGTTATGGAAATACTTTAATATATTTAAACCCCAAAATCCTTGTGTAAAAATAAATTGAACAAAAATTATTAAAAATGGCGGACCACCATAAATAACAGTGATAATGAACCCCAAAATTTTACGATTAAAAAGCAAACCCGCTACTGACCAGCTCTTTAAATCCCTTTAAATACATATGTTTACCTTCTGTCGCTGTCAAAAACAGCTGAAAGCAGTTATAACACATGGTTACGTCAACAAGCTTGAGAAAAGTTGCCAAATTTATTTTGTTCTTTACCAGTTTATCTATGGGTTTTGCTGTTTCAATTCGATCAAACGAAAAACTTACATGATTACACAAATTATCCTTTATTACGCTACTAGGTTGTTCCAGCGTATAATGAATGTAAAGATTACTTTTTCACAAATCAAGTACACTTTTAGGTGGTTAATTACTTTACAAACTTTTTAAACACTGCGACGCGACACGTATGCGCACAAAGAATTGAATTAAAATACACAAAACGGTATTTTTATTGCAAAACACTATTAAAACACATTTTACTGCGTTTTTAAATAAAGTTTTTGTTACATTTCGCTTTTCTTTCATCAAAATTAAGAGTTGACAGACGACAGTTGGTTCACACAAGATCGTTTGACTAGGTAAGGTTGCCTCATTACGTCACATATGTACCGCACTGCTGGTTTCTTGGCGCCAACATAGCAAACAAAGAATAATCATTGTTAAATAATTTATTAATAGGAAATAAAGAAGTTACGGTAACAACTGGAATTAACAGTATTTAAAAGTATTTTTTAATATTGACAAAAAACACAAACTACACTGTTAAAAACTTCATTAAATAATGAGCAAAATACATATGTGACGTATGGTCCGCCATGTTGCAAGGCTTACGAGGCAACCTTACCTAGTCAAACGATCTTGGTTCACACGAGAAAAGAGTACAAAAGATTATTCCCTATGAGACAAATGTACAAAAAAACTACGGTAATTGTACAGAAAGTGTCCGCAACTCCGATTTTAACCAAATTTGGTATGTTGGGTTTTGGGGCGCTGATCACGAATCTGAACGAAATTTTAGTCGGAAATGTTTGGTTTCAGAGATAATCATCATCAAAGTTGGCATTTAAACTAACCTTATTTTCACTATTATTCCCCCTTCTTTTTGCACACAATTCTTGATTTAAAGCTAAAGTGGCCCACAATATTTGATTTTCACCTTTTAAAACCCCGTGTTTCCATGTTTTTTACACCTTTTATCAAATAAATTGGGAAGGGTCCCTTTAAAAACGTTGCAACCGTGCATTCACTGCTCCACCGCCTCCACCATATTCTGCTACGATTAAAAACGATTGAAAGCGAAGCTATGCAATTTAATTCAAAAAAGTGTAAAATATGTAGAAGGTTTTAAAAGGTGAAAATCAAATATTGTGTACCACTTTAACTTAAAATCAAGAATTGTATGCCAAAAGAAGGGGGAATAACGTGAAAATGAGGTTAGTTCAAATGCCAACTTTAATGATGGATATCTCGGAAACAAATGTTTCCGACTAATTTTTCAGATCCGTGATCAGCGCCACAAACACAGGTGTTTTTACAGTTTAGAAGTTTTTGCAAGAAATTTATTGCAATTTATTCTAACATTTTTGCAGTTGGCACGTAACTGGGTTTATCAATTTACTGAAACTTGTAAGTTCAATTCTTTTAAACCTTTTTCTTTGTCTCATGTTGTTCTGGTTATGGGCGATAAAATGATACTTACAGCGAATTCTTTTGGTTAAACTAGGTGCTTTCAATTTAATTAGGTTTTTTTAATCAAAATTTTTTACTACAAAATGCAGGGTTTGTTTTTTCTTTTGATAATTCATAAAAGCTTGATGTCTAGGAACTTATTACCGTGGGTATAAAAAGTAGACGGCATATTTAACATACCTTAGGGATAAAGGAGTCGAAGTGGACATTTTCTTCAGATGTACGGTTACAAAATGCATGAAACAATTACTTTGTGTTGCTATATTACTGTACATCTCATTGGTACGGAAGAGAAGGGAAGTTTATGGTGAAAGTGTAAAGAGTGTACTCGTGAAAATAAAAGTACTTTCCAGCCAAGAAAAAATCCTAGCCTTCTAAAAGCTGTTGTAGCTCTAAATGTTATTTAAGGTTATTATTTAATGTAACGCCTACGCCGCTCATAAGTAGGTAATAAAAATTGGTTAACTTTTTTTATGCCGGTATATTATTGTCCTTTATTGTGTGCTTTGAAATCTACGATAAAATGGTGGTGCCCTCTGGATAACATTATTCAGTCGTTAAATGGGTTTAACATCTAAAAACCTGGCACCCACGGTACTTAGTACTTAGCTTTTGTGCTACTAACATGGACTGCCATAAACATAAAAAAACTAAGTATACTAAATGTACTAGATGTAGTACAATTGTACAGCTGAACATCGCAAATTCGCATTGTTGTTGTCAAGGAAGCCGGCATGATTTAACTGACCAATAAGAAGGCTTCCTTATTATGCAAGGTTACAGAAAGACGAAATTCGCTTGCCCTGGTTTGCGTTTTAAATAATATTGCGAAGAATTTACCAAATTGTGCGTTTATTAAGTTTTGCATCTTGTTTTAATTTACGTAAAATGCAACCAAATTCAATCGAGTTGACTGACATGGTTTTGTGTTATGGGGAAGCTAGGCAAAATGCTCGGCAAGCCGGGGAACTATGAAAGAGTTTGTTTATAGTGAACCCATTAACAGTTTAGAACAGTTGCGAAATCGTGTGGAACTAGCGGCTCAGCAAATAAGAAACAATGAAAACATTTTTGCGCGTGTGAGAAACAGTATGCAGCGGAAAATAAATGCATGTTTGGAATCAAACGGAGGGCATTTAGAACATATTCCGTATTAAAGGTAAATCGACCTTTATTTAAATATTTTTTGTTACAATTTATTTTGATATAAGGCTTTTAATAATTTTTTAAAGTAAATTTATAAAAAAATAGAATATAATAACATTTTACCTTTTTATTCTATTATGTATTTATATCGTTTATTGGGTATAAAATAGGACGTTTGGCAACATCGCAAACAAATAGGTCTGCTGTCTGTGTTTATAGTATTTACGTAACCAGGGACGTAGCAGATAGGTGAAAAGAAGGTATTTTTACAAATTGTAAAAAAGTTTGAATTAAACAAAAAAGTACTCAGTGTGTCTCTACACTGTCCCAGGAGTCACCCATTTCAATATATTAAAGTATTTCCATAACACCCTGTATATATAAGACAGCAAAATACAAATTGCGTCAATCCAACTGCAAGACAATTCCAAACAAGTTTTAGAAAAGTTTTTGTGTCAGATTGCTTAACTCTGGCACAGAAAAGTGTGAAAATGATATGAATAATTTGCTTCTAAGAGTATCCGATGTAATTTAACAGAATGATAGTTTTCCTATTATTAAACCTCCAACAGTGTCAGAAAGAGCGGATATACCAATTATTATTGACACAAGTTACCAAAAAGATACACTGCTAGAAACTAATTTCGTAAGATATTTTGCTGGATATCTAATTAAAAAATGTTTAGCTGTACATTCTTGCGAAATTTGTGAGGCATATTCAAAGGCATATCAAGATCTAGATGAAACGTCTTTGTTTTGTTACCATAAAGCATATAAAAATGCTAATTTAGACGTATTTGGAAATTTTAATATGCCTCACAATGACTTCGTAAAGTTTATTTCATTATTATTATATTATAACTTTATTTCAAATAAATTTTGAAAGTATTGTAATACAAAAAAATTAATTCAAAAGTTTGAAAATATCTGCAAAAATACTAGTTTTTTACATCCTTGTGAAAATTTTCCAATTAATTATTTAATTAAATTATTTGGTAGAGTTAGATTATTCCATACACTCAAATGTATAAACAAGAATTTCAAAAATGTTAAAAATAGAAAAATTGTCATATGGAAAAATAAATAGACACTTGTGTAAATTATACAATATATATTTTAAAAAACTGAAGCGTATCCAGAGTAAATATTATGATAGAAATGTCAATTGCCCAACGATTTTATTATTTGTCTGATCAATACCCCAGATTGATGAGAAGATTGGTGCGATCTGGTAGCTAGGACTTACCGAATTATTTTTTAGCTTTTAGTACAATAAAACCGTTTAACATAAAAAGTTTTTTTACATAATTTATTTTCAAGTTTTTAGTTTTGTTGTTAATTGATACTTCTCATTCTATTGAGTTCGCCTTACTATAACTAACCAGAACTAACCAACGATTCTATATTGAAGTAGTTGTGGAAAATATGTAATTCGCCATTTTGCAGCAGCGTCCATCTTGATTTTTTTTATAGTGAGCTCTATTCTACCAACCAAGCCCTTTCATTTGATACCCATACTGAGGTAGTTGTTAGAAAAAATATGTAATCCGCCATTTTGTGGCGGCGGCCATTTGGATTTTAATTTTTTTATAGTGGGTTCTATTCTACCAATCAAGCCATTCCATTTGATACCCATATTGAGGTATTTGTGAAAAAAAATGTAATCCGCCATTTTGTAGCGGCGGCCATCTTGATTTTTTTTATAGTGAGCTCTATTCTACCAACCAAACCCTTTCATTTGATACCCATATTGAGGTAGTTGTGAGAAAAAATATGTAATCCGCTGTTTTGTGGCGGCGGCCATTTTGGATTTTAATTTTTTTATAGTGGGTTCTATTCTACCAACCAAGCCCTTTCATTTGATACCCATACTGAGGTAGTTGTGAGAAAAAATATGTAATCCGCCATTTTGTGGCGGCGGCCATTTTGGATTTTAATTTTTTTATAGTGGGTTCTATTCTACCAATCAAGCCATTCCATTTGATACCCATATTGAGGTATTTGTGAAAAAAAATGTAATCCGCCATTTTGTAGCGGCGGCCATCTTGATTTTTTTTTATAGTGAGCTCTATTCTACCAACCAAACCCTTTTATTTGATACCCATATTAAGGTAGTTGTGAGAAAAAATATGTAATCCGCCGTTTTGTGGCGGCGGCCATTTTGGATTTTAATTTTTTTATAGTGGGTTCTATTCTACCAATCAAGCCCTTCCATTTGATACCCATATTGAGGTATTTGTGGAAAAAAATATATAATCCGCCATTTTTGTGGCGGCGGCCATCTTGGATTATATTTTTTTCATAGTGGGTTCTATTCTACCAATAAAGCCCTTTTATTTGATACCCATATTGAGGTTGTAGTAAAGTAATATGTAATCCGCCATTTTGTATCGGCGGCCATGTTGGATTTACAATCATAAAGAATATGTTATATTGTATTGTCATCAAGACTAAGGAAGTGTACGAAATTTCAGATCGATCGGTCGTCAGGAAGGGGGTCAAATTTCAATTACTAGATTTGACCCAAAAAATAATTCCAAATCATAATAATTATTAATATATCTCAATACGACATATTATTAAAGCATCTGTTTTATTTGATTGCATAGATGTTATAAAATGCATTATAATAATATTAAAATATATTTTTAAGAGATAGGCGCCTAAACATGTTAATTTCTTAGGTACGCTCATGAAACGCCTGCAAAATATGCAGTTCGAGGTCATGAGACGCGCTAGGAGACATCAAAGAAGCCGCCTTCGAGATATCCTTCTGGTTAATATATTTATTCTTGTGCTGTCAGTCTGGACCTCCACTAACTTTAACACATTTTTCAATATTAAATAACAAGTGGTTTATTACACGGCGTAACAAACCTTTGTTTATTCCTTCAACTTCTTCACGAATTTTAACTTCCTTGAGTTTCTCGATTGTACCTGGATGACTCGCAAACACTTTGGCTTTTTATCTAATATTGAAAAATGTGTTGAAGTTGTTGAAGGTCATTTAGAAGACGTGATATTGAAAAGTTAGAATTAAACTAGCCAAATATTTTTAAGTTATTATAATTCTCAAAGAGTTGGCTGTAATTAAGCATAATAAAAAGTTTGTTTGGTAAACTAAACAAAAATATTTTTAATATTAAAATGGTTAGCTTATTATGGGGAACCCTGTATATTATGAAGAGCAGCGCTTCATATTTTTTTTTTAAGTGTGGTAGTATAGGAGGCGTAGTTGAAGTGTCATGCATTAGTTTCACAACATCTGTATACCTCTCCTAAAAAATGGGTCACAGAAAAAAAGGTCTTCATATAAAAACAAACGTGCTATGTTACATAAAGATGTTGTTGTATAGTACTTAAGATCAAAATAATGCTGCTAAAACGTAATATGTAAAAGCCGGCTACAGACGACATGCCAAGGCTTGGCAAATGTTCGTTCGCTCAAACGTTCCCGCATCCCAACGTTAGCTTTGTTTTGCCATATGTTTTGCATACACACGATGCGGGAACGAATGAGCGAACGGACATTTGCCAAGCCTTGGTAAGTCATCTGTAGCCGACATAAGTCATTTTTTCTGGGGGGTCTAGCAACATTTGGGAGGGTGCTGCATCCCCTGCGGAATTCGCCGGTGCAAATATACATTTAAAGTTTAAAGCAGATATGATGGATGTAAATAAAATTTTGCAATAATTTTCTTTTCTAAAATAAATCTTGGGGTTTGTACCGCGTCAAATAAAAATTGTTTTTGATAATTTGCCAGCGATTGTATTCTTATTAAATGATTCAGTGTTCCAATCTCGCAGAGTAAAGATCCCGAAAGATGCCACGTGCAATCTTTGGCAAAACGTTGGTTAACGATTTCCAAACCCATGAAGCAAGATTTCTTAAATGCAATTATTTTAAAAAGAAACCTACAAAAAGGAGTTCTTAAAATTTTACGTAAAATCCAAAAAGCAAACAGTGTACAAAGTGTTTTATTTTACGAGGTACTTTTTATATTCTTTAGTTTAACACTCTGTATGTAGTTTATACACTCTGTATAATCCAAAATATAAATAAAATATTTAATTATTTTTATAATTTATCTAAACAATTTGGTGATGTATGATTTGGTAAAAATCAAAATAAAGATATTTGCTAGTGCTCCATAAAACAACTTTACTTTATCATTGATACAAGTTCGTATAATGAGGGTGGACGAAACTCTATATACCAAATAATGGTGATGTTTTTGTAGCTGTAGCTATAATTGCAAACATTGCTCTTCTGCTTTTAAGTCGTACCTACTCAAGAATGGCCGGATGGTATTTAAATATGTATTAAAACTAAAACGAGTTTTTGCAATTTATATTATAAAGCTTAGTAGTAAGTTGAGTTACTTAAAATGTTTTTAGAAGCGATTGCCATTCTACACATATTGTATTTATTACTCTGACAAATTAAAATAGCTAAAATACTTGTTTAGATGCAAATGCAAAAATATTTCCATGTTAGTAGAGAATGCAATTTATTTTAAGGATCTTCACTACCAGGGATTGCATCATGGTTTTATTTGATTTAGAAAAAAATATATTGCTAGATACAGGGTGTCCAAGTATTATTGGTACATAGTAAAAACTACAAATTTCCTAAGCCAAAATATTAGTGGATGGTATTTATTTGGGTACACGCCAAAAATTAAATTAAAAGTACTAAAAACCTGAAATCAGATTAACCTAAAAAAAGATAAAAATTTTAAATTTTAAAACCTTAATAATAGTTATTTTTATTTTTATTATATTTATTAAATTTATCATGACAATGGTGGCAGATTTGCCACCGAAACGTCGATTTTTAATTATCTTTTTACTTGTTTTAATTTGATAAGTAAAAGTATAAGACAAACTCGAAGTCTGGGTCTCAGTCAAATAACATAACAATGTTATTTGACTGAGACCCAGACTTCGAGTTTGTCTTATACTTTTACTTATCGTATTAAGAGGTCTCTTTGAGAGAAAAATGGACGACTTTTTCCAAATTGTTTTAATTTGTTTTTGGTTTTTAGTACTTTTAATTTAATTTTTGGCGTGTACCCAAATAAATACCATCCATTAAATGAATCCGCCCAACTACAGAACATATCTTCAATCCAAAATATAAGAACTTAAGCCTATGTATTATACCTTCAAATTAATGGTAAGGTGAAAGATACTTGTAAATTATGTTGATAATTTTTTATACGTTTTAAATATTGTAGCAAAACTTAATCTCTAGGAATTTAAAGTAGATAACCTACACTACTTTAAGAAATTTGTAAATGCTTTGTAAAAAAACGTTTACCACAATAAAGTTACTACGCTTTGGTAATGCCTATTTAAAATCATGTGATCTGACATAAAAATTAACATCGAATTTATTCAGATGTGCAGAGTTTTATTAAAATGTTCCGAAAATTATCAAAATAAGTAAATACTATTTTTTAAATTTTACATGTATCTTTTTATTATTACCTTAGGTATATTTAATTATTATTTTGGCTGGGGAATCTGTGGTTTCTCTGTGTATCATTTATTAATGTATATTATTAATTATAAATTAGTTTTAAGGGGAGGGAGGGTCGGTATTTGATAGGGTTGATTTTTTTATAATAATATGTTAGTATGGTTCTTTAGGAAAATACGTCACTAAAATTTTTCAATCATCAATTTAAGGCGTTCAACCAATTATAACCGCGGTAATAATTGGTGATAACTTTGACGTATAATACATTGTTTAAATTTCAACATACCCAATTTGTAAATACCGTTTTAGAATTGGTTCTTCGCCTAAAATTGATGCATGATTTCTTATATTACAGAGTCGGCAATCCGCTATAGCCATTTAATTTGTAGGTGTCTACTTGAACTTTAAATGCAAAAATCAATAAAAAATTAAGAATTTACAGGTATCTACCCCCTTAATAGAAGAGTTGTTCGCCGTTACACTTTGTATGTAAGTATAGAGCGCGAATTCCTGCCATTACTATAACTTATTTGTAACCGGTATAAGATTTTAAGGTATTGTCATCAATTACCCCCTTTAAATAAATATTACAGTAATAAATGGCCAATTGAACATTCATAAAATTTATTTAAAGATAAAGAGCGCACTCAAGCACAAATAAAGAAATAATCGCAGAAAAAACACAGATGACATTCTAAAGAAAGCATGGTACAGCTGGGGAAAAGTTAATTGAACCGAGTTTCTTGTAACTAACCTATTTTCTATTTTATAATTGTGAAAAAATATATAATAACTTATTTCTAAAACACTCTGTATACCACCTGATTACTTGTTCTTTATAGATATATACCTATTCCTTATCGCCATAACACCCTGTATGTATAGAAGGCTTGAAATTCTTTTCATGCCCATAAATTATTATTAGTTACTGGTAAGGTCTCGTTTTCTTGTCATCAGTTAAACATTTAAAGAAATATTACAGTAATAAATGATGAATTAAAGTTACTATTCCATTTATTTAAAGAAAAAAAGCGCACTCGACGCTAATAAAGAAATAATCGCAGAAAAAGCCAGCTGACATTCCAAAAAGGCGCAGTACAAGCTGGTAAAAAATTAATTGAGACAGAGTATCTCGTACCTGACGATGGACCCATTTAAAAATTGTTGATTTCAATACAATGCTTGTCTAAATTTATGACCCCCCACCTAACATTTTAATTATTTGGTATTTTTTAATAAAAATATGAAGATTTTAGTAAGATAACATAAACCAAATTTTAAACAAAAAATGATAGATATTAATGTCATAATGACAGCTGGGCGCCATTTTAAACAAAAGAATTAAATGAAAGGGAAGGTATTTTGGCACATCATTTTAAAGCTCCTGACAAGTACTTTATTACACCAGAATATAAAGTCAATACATTTACCTACTACATGTCCGAATCTAATAAAGTTAGATACACTTAATGTGGTATTTTAATAATTTTTTTTTTAAGAACTTATTTAATGGTTATATAGTGATAATATACAGGGTAGGGTAAAAAGCATAGATGTTTGTAATGACATACCATGTATATTACATCACCATTAAAAATATATCTAAAAGACCTTTTAGAAAATACCATATTAGGTACATCTTACTTTATTAGTTTTGAAAATATGGCCGTCCAAATCAGGTATTCAGGATATATTTTAAAGTATCGCCATTTTGTGGTAGGTATAGGTATTGACTTTATATTTTGGAGTTATAAAGTACTCGTCAGTAGCTTTCAAATGATGTGCAAGAAAACCCCCATTTTATTTAATTTTCTTGTTTAAAATAGCGCTCAGCTGTCAGTTTGACATTTATATATGTCATATCTTGCCTAAAATTTGGTTTATGTTGTCTTACTAAGGTCGTTAAATTTTTATAAAAAAATACCCAACAATTCAATAGCCCCCTGTATAGCACTTAATACTTCATGCATTCTGCTTATTGCTGTGACACCCTGTATGTATAAAAGGCTCGATAACCTGTTCTTTATACAGGATTAGTAGAAAAAACCGGAACGGTGGATTATCTCAGCAACCGTTAAATATAAATGAACCAAATTTTGTGCCAAGGGGTAACTAAACATGAAATTTTCAAAATTTGCAAGGTTGTCCAGTTTTTACTTTTCTCTGTAGTTTGGGGAATTTTAAAATTTTAAATGGAATACCCTATGTTTTATTATTGTAATCAATTGCTTGTATTAACTTTATTCTGACCTGATATTATCGTTTTTTACTTTTGTCAGTTTAAAAGATATGGCATCAAGCTTGAATACAGAAATGACCATTATGGTCAATTATTTCAAAAACGATTAAACCGAAATTCGCAAAAATTAGTACAGGGAAGTAATTGGACATTTTAAATTCAGAAATTGCATTTGGAATGTTTAATAATGAAATTTTATTATTCCCTTTCCTTGCCTTTTTTTTTAAAGAATCTTGAAAACGTTGCAAAAATGCTATTTATAAATTTAGAGAGTTTTACCCCTGTACTAATTTAAATGAATAATGATCGGGTCGTTTCTTAGATAATTTACCATACTAGGCTTTTTGTATTAATTTCAAAAAAGAATAATGCCATATCTCCGAAATTGACAGGAGTAAAAAACGATATTATCAGTTCATAATAAAGTTTATACAAGCAATTGATTACAATAATAAAAAATAGGATATTCCATTTAAAATTTTAAAGTTCTTTAACCCACAGAGAAAACTATAAACTTGGCAACCTTGCAAAAACAATTTTTGAATTCTTTATGTTCAGTTACCGCTTGGCACAAAGTTTGGTTCTTTTATATTAGACGGTTGCCGAGATAATCCACCATTCCGGTTTTTTCTACTAACCCTGTAGATATATGCTTATTGCATATCGCCATTACACCCCGTATGTATGGAAGGCTTGAAATTCTTTTCATGTCTATAAATTATAAATAGTTACTGGTAATATTTTAAGTAACTGTCATCAATTAAACCTTTTAAGAAATATTACAGTAATAAATGATCAATTAAAGTTACTATACGATTTATTTGAAGAAAAAGAGCGCACTCAAGCGCTAATAAAGAAATACTCGCAGAAAAAGCCAGCTGACATTCCAAAAAGGCACAGTACAAGCTGGTAAAAAATTAATTGAGACAGAGTGTCTTGTAACTGACGATGTACCCATTTTATAATTGTTGTGTTTTCTTCTCGAAAAACTAACCATTGGAAATACAGCACCAGAGTAGCAGACGGTTTGACTTTTACACGTCGGATGTAATTACTGACCGTGAAAAGAATAAAATATGTTTGGGCGAGTTTAATATCAAGACAAATTTGCACTTAAATTGTAGATATATGTATGTATTACCTGCATTACCTGGTGTGTGTGTGTGTGTGTGTGTGTGTATGTGTGTGAGTATTGTATGCATGTTTGCATTTAAAATAACGATTAACACGAACTAATTAAATGCTATTTAACGATTTTTTTTACTAAAATTTATTTGTCTTTTATAAAAACCTACTGTACTATTTATTCCAGTTGCGGCTTGTTAGGAAAAAGGGGTTTAAAAATTAAAGAACCATTGTATTTTTTTACTCTTCTATTATTATAATTACAAAAAGTCTTGTGCAATTTAAATATTTTTTCTCTGATCAAACGGATTTCTAATACGTTTTACAACCTCCATGATTTGACCTTTAAATGACCTTGCTTATGACCTGATGGGGTCAAACCTATCCCAGATTCGGATTTAGCGACCTCAAAAACTTAAAGATATCATGGTCTAGTTCTTCGGACCTTTAACTTTGACTTGACCTGATGATTTTTATTTAGCGACCCAAAAAATATAAAGATGTCTGTCATGTCATGTGGAGCTGTGTTATTTTAGTCGGAGAAAAAAATAGTAGCTTTGTTCCAGCAGGTTGTTAATAAAGTTTACAACCATTCGGATTCTGCGCACGTCAAATTTGTCGTTCCAGCAGTGCCATGTTTGTAACATTATACAATTGTTTGTTGTTCCAGCATTAGTTTTAAGTTGTTGGAAATATGTTGGAAACTGTTTGAAAAGTTTGCAAACTTTCTTCAAACATTACTGACAATTTTTAACATAACCTTTCTTGTATTGACGTATAGGCAGTATGCACGCCTTGTTTATTATTATTAAATATTAAGGCTCTTAGCCTTCATGTTTTGTCCACCGATAAAAAAAACTGTTAAGATATGCTTTTTCTTTTTCTTCAAACAAAGCATTTTTCATTTTCTTTTCTAATGACCCTTTTAAAAAAATGTATCCTACTTTTAATACTTTGAAGCGGTTTCTATTTATTATTATTTTTTTTAGTACTTTGATGATAATTTTAATTAGTCGTACCATTACATAAAGCATGTATCTTATTATTATTAATATTATTATTATTGTTAATATTTTAATTTTATTCTGCTTTGTCAAAAGATTATTCTTGGACAATAAAGCAATATATTATACCAACACGACGTATCCCATGGCTCCGACCCCACAGGGCGTCGTGCGGAAGGCCATCCATATCGAAGACCACTCCTCGCGTCCGCTCGGTCAGTGATCTTCGGCCAAATTCATTTGCCTCAGTAGACGAAGGGATCCAAGGACAACAGATTTCTGCATTTTCATCACCAGTTGTTCGGGTGTATTTTCACATGCTGGAATGTACCTCATTTCCCTTAATATGTTATTCTTCATGCCCCCCAAAACGCCAATTATCAGGACAACCAATCGCACGGTATACTCCGGATAGAGCCTCCGAAGTTCGCCAAGAAGATCTTGATATTTGGCTCGCTTCTCCCGTTCTTTTATATCGATGTTAGTTTCCGCTGGGGCGGAGAACTCTATCACGTACATGGTGTGGTTTGTCTTATCAAGGAGAACGATGTCGGGTTTATTCGCTTGAATTTGATGCGTTGTTGGGAACGCGTAGTTCCAGTATATGCGACAGTTGTCATTTTCCACTACTGCCTCAATGTCTCCGGGAGCAAACGGCAGTATTGCTGTTTCATCGATGCCGTAGTAATGCCTCAGGTGATAGTAAAGTACCCGAAGAGCGTCATTATGCCGATGGATGTAGCTATTGACAGCATGCACTGGACAAGCTGACAATAGATGCATAAGGGTTTCGGGTTGCTGTCGACAGGCTCGACATGCGGTGTCAAGAACGTTGGAAAATTGGCTTCGGTACACCAATGTGTTTATCACCCCATCTTGGCATGCTAGTAAGAATCCTTCGGTGTCAGACTTAAGCTCGGCGGATTTCAAAAACCCAAACGTAAGCTTTCGAGATAGATCGAGTCTATTGATGTTTCTGTAAAAGACTCCGTGCTGCGGCTTATTGATGTGATCTTCTAAGAGCATCCGTTGTTCGGCTCTTTTAACTGCAGCTGTTACAGCACTAGACTCCTGTCTTATAAGTGATTGGTCGTCATTAGAATCTATTTCAAATCTGAGACCGAATTTCTCCGCGGCTCGCTCGGCTGCCTTGAACAAAAATGCTCCAACATTGGCCATCTCATGTTCTTTTACTAACTGCAGCAGTGGTTCCGTGCTTTTGGCAACCTGACAAGCAAGACTCAAAACCAAACGATCATGCATACACTCCAAGCTTAAAGGCCGCGACCTCCCTGATGGCGTGAGAGGTAAATGCGGGAGACTGATGAGCGGGGATGGATGCTGCGGTGAAGATGCATCATTTTTCGTGTGCTAACGTCCAGTTCGCGCAACTCTTCTCGCGTCCACTTAACTACTCCAAACGAATAAAGCAATACAGGAACTGCCAGCATGTTAGTTGCAGAAACCTTATTCAATCCTGATAGTTCGGATTTCCATATTTTCCTTAAGCGTTGCCTGTACTTGCTTCTCAGCTCGGTCTTTACAGCTTTAACATCCTGAGTACGATTTTGGTCGATACCTAAATATCGATACGTTTCGTTATTTCTAAGCGGACGGAGAATCGCGCTGTCAGCAAGTTGATCAGCCTCTAAATCGTTACCATTTCGGCCCTTCACCAGCCTAAGTTTTGCACATTTGTCAAGTCCGAACTCCATGCCAACATCTTTGGTATATTCGTGAACCACTTTAAGAGACTGTTGTAGATCTCGCTCACTAGTTGCATAGAGTTTCAGGTCATCCATATAAAACAGATGGGTTACCTTACGCTCCCTTCTTCCTGGTGGTCCACAGCAATACCCCCGAGTCTTCCGAAGAGACACGGATACGGGAAGCAGCGATATACAGAATAATAGAGGACTTAGTGAGTCGCCCTGAAATACGCCCCGTTTAAATGTTATGGGATCAGTAATGATTTTTTGTGCTCCAGATGTTATGGAGAATTTAGATTTCCAGAGCGGCATCAGCTGTTCGATGCAACGATTCAGGTTAGGAGGAACCTTGAGATCTTTAAGCAGATGCAATATTAATTCATGCGATGTTGTATCAAAAGCTTTTTTGTAATCAATCCATGCCATACTGAGGTTGCGTTTGTATTGGATTGAGTCTTGTGTGATGCATCTATCGATTAAGAGATTTTCCTTGCAACCATTGATTCCTCTTTTTCCTCCTCGCTGCTCCCCTATATCAGAGAGAATAGGATCTATTGCACTCAGTATTCTAGAATACAAAATTCTAGTAAAAGCCTTGTAGCTGGTATTAAGGCAAGTGATTGGTCTGTAGTTCTTTGGCTGTGTTAGATCTCCCTTTTTTGGTATTAATATAGTCCGGCCTTCTACAAACCATTCAGGAATTGGTGTGTGTCCATTAAGCCACGAATCAAAGATTCTGGCCAAATGCAGATGGGTACTGGGGAATTTCTTCCACCAGAAGTTATTAATGCCATCCGGACCCGGTGCAGAATAATTCCTTGCACCATCTAGGGCTCTTTTTACCTCCTCCGTCGTGATTGGTGGACTTTCGTGCTGGTTAAGTTCCTTGTCGGCACAATAGGCACTAAAGTTGTTTAAAGCAGGAGTGTCCCGTCGTAACGGCTTCGAGTCCTCGTAGACATTCTTCCAAAACTGTTCCACAACATTTGCTTGTGGCGGATTTTCGACCGTTGGTGCTGGGTCTGCCAGAAAGCTAGAGGGTTTAGTCACAAATTTATTTGTATCTCTCAGCCCTTTAGCCTTTTTCTTTAAGCTGTTGTTAATAACACCCAACGATCGTATGCGGTCTAGGCAACGCTGCTTAATGACCTGAAGCGTGATTCTGTTAAGTGTATGGTGTTTTTGGCGTAGCTTTGAAGCTATTTTTCTGATCTTTGCCGTAAAAGGTCTGTTGGCTGATATATAACCCATTACACTTTGAATGCGCGATGCCTCTTGCCGCGTTAGATCTATTTTTTTGGCAATTTGCTGAATTCTGCGTTCGGTCTTCCGAAGTGCCTGGTGAAAGCTATCTGAGCGGTTAGGAACAAGTTGTTTCGCAGCTTCATAAACAGCGTTGTTAAGTGCCAAAATATCCGTTTGTTCTGAAAGTAAATCCCGAAGAGCGTTGTTTGCTTGTGCGATATCTCGGGATTTTATGTGAGACTTGATGTTGATGTTAGTAAGCCTCTCTGTTAGTTCGTTGTTGGCGTTTTCGGGGGCAATCTCAATTACCATATTTTCCGCAGGCTGGTTTTGTTCCAGATCCTGATTATCCAGGTCCTGAGGTGGCTCCTGTTGTCTTGGTGTTCTGACATATCCAGATCGGTTAAGATAGGCTACATAGTCTCTCAAACGTTGTTGGGAGAGATGACTTAATTCTGGGTGTTTAGTACACCATGTGGCGTGCATCCGTGCCATGTAGCCCCTAATGGTGGGTTCGCTGAGGGAATATGCATCCATCAGATCGTCCCTAAGTTCGTCCGTCCACGTGAGGCGTCCATGTCCATTGCCAAGGTCGTTTAAGGGCGTCCGTCCGGTTGCTCCTCCAACCTGCCCTGCACCCCTATCCGAACGGGGTGGATTGTTGGGAGCTTGCTCATCATTGTTTATAGGGACAATGCGAGATATCCACGACTCTGCGGGATGTCACCCCACAGAGCCGCGGCGGTTACCGGTATTACATAGGCTACCGGACCGATTCAAGGCCTCTCGTAGGTTGCTGTTGGTACCCGCAACCCCTTCAAGCTCGCTGGCAGTACCGTCTTGCTTGGATTGTTCGTGTTCGGTAGCACCAAGAACAATGCTAGGCATTGTCCTGATGGCCAGACTTATATATTATTATTATTATTATTATTATTATTATTATTATTATTATTATTTTTCGTTCCAGCAGAAAACTGTTGCCAACATTTCTGACTAATGTTTGTAACAATTTCTGCGTTTTACGATTGTTGTTTACATGTTTCCAACATTCTGCTGGAACAAACCTTTTATGTGCAACTCGTAGAAAAATCATTTTTGCGGACTCTTGGTAGTTGCTGGACTCGGCTTATGCCTCGTCCAGCAAACACTACCATCGTCCGGAAGCATATAGCTTTTCCTACATATTACCCAGTATACTATTT